>JBBGBA010000356.1:0-41912 GCA_038088335.1 Mesorhabditis sp. LJ9110
CGGTTATTGTCCCCGCCCCCTTCCGATTGGGCTTTACCATTGCTCTATGCGCATTTTGGCACCTTATTAATCACTGTATTTAAATTCGGATTACTTAACTAAGCTTGTAGTAGTTTAGAAAACTAGAGCTAAAAGATTAGATACTTTAAAACCGGCCCCTTGCCTCATAGAATTTAAAAGAACCTTAAAGATAGACCAGTTTTTACCGCCTTATTAATTATCGTAATAAAATTTTAATAAAGATTATAGCTAAAAAAATTAGGTATGGAGGAAAAGATACGTTAAATAGTCAGCTCCGTAAATAATTTAAAGAGAGCATTTTTCTAGATTTTATAAACCACCGTTCAATACGAAAAGTCATCAAACTATTATAAAAACAAGTTTCTGCTCAGCCATTAAAGCGTAATTCTTTATTTTACGAAACCACTTTTATTACATCCTCAAAACCGGGAATAATTAGCGGTTTCCCGTTTCTTTGCCCTTTCCCACTACACCGTGCGAGCCATTGTTTGGAAATTTCCGCACGTGCCAATTTGTGATTTCTAGATTAATATTTTGCTGTGCTAGGTCCTTATAGTTAATGGGACCTAAAGAATTCTTTAACTTTTTGAATAGATTTTTGAACCAGGATTTAAAAAGTCCCATGACCTCCTACTAAATTTTCTCCACTTTCCACTTGATACCTACTGACAACTCAAAATCCCATAATTCCTCAGGGCCACTGAAGCCATGACGTCGCCAGTGAAAATTGGAAAAATCGGCCGGATGATGTCGAAGCTGACGGTGGAAGTGGAGGAGGATCCACCCGATTTACCCCCAACCAAGAAGGAGGTCTTCCAATTATTCGAGAAACGAGGCTCAAACCCGGATACACGGGCTGTATTGAAAGTACAGAACCGTACAGAGAGCACGCGAAGTCAAGCGAGTTTGGCATCTGGGTCATCGACGTTGGATCGTCCTGGGCCTCGTCCAAAACGGGCCAGCCACTCTGAGCTGCTACCGATTGAAGTTGATGTGTTTCCGAGGGTGGGTAAATTGCGTGGATTTTTGATGTTATACCAAAAATTCCGGAAAATTATTACGGTACAACGTGACTAACTCTAGGGACTGAAATTCGTATAGTTCTTCATTTTGGATTTCTACCGTAGTCGATGTGGTATATTTGCATCTGTTCGCGAGCTTTTCGTACCAATCCCTGCGTCAAGGCACCCTGGGTAATTATGGTGTACGTGGTTTGCGTGGATTTCAAGGTTTTGCACCTGCATTTCGAGGGGTACCGACGTACGTCATTTGAGTAGTTATATAATAGTCTGCCGAGAAGCCCCAATCGACGTCGTAAATTGGAGATATGTACGTAGAATCGTTAGGGTCAGAATTCCACGAACACCACCATCAAGCTGTCCGTTTTTCCCCTTTCTTCAACTCTTTTCGACTTTTCCCTTCCTCCCCCACGACCACTCAAAAATGACGCCCGTGTCAAAGCTCGCAAGAGTGTTTTCTCACCCATCGAAACGCGGGTTTTGGTGGTGGCTTTTTTAGGCGTTTGAAATTTTTGTAAGGATTTTGGATTTTCTTCGTTAAAAATTAATTAAAAACCAGGGTTGAAAAGCCGCTTCGCGACTTTTCAACCCTGGCCCCGTCTAACCCTATGATGTTCTTCGTTCGTTTGTCGTTCGGATTTTAAATTTGCGGAATTGTGCCCCAATTCCGATGACAAAAATGAAAAACGCTTCCTTTGAGCCTTTATATAGGCTACAGCGACTTCCGGCGTATGCTAATTTTATCCTAACAAAGTGGATGTCGGAATTTTTAAGAAAAACTTAATTTTAATGTCAAAAACACCGTATTTTACAAAATCTGATATGTGTGCAGTCATCTCCAGCTCCTTACGCATCTACTGACGTATCAAACACCGCCTCAAACCCATCTCCTCTCGAGATATCCTCTGGACACCCTGACGGAAGTCGCATGCAAAGTGGCACACACACACACACAAACACTATTTTTTTATATATATAGTAGGATGGTCAATAGCTTTTTAAGGGGATTGACAGGATTTAGATAAGCTAACGCTTAAGCGTGTAAAAAGCCTAATCTTTTCATTGCGTAATGGATTACCCTAGAAATGTTTCGTGTAACGGGTGGGGCAAAATTTATAGTAAATCCATACTCAACAAAGTCTATTTCCAAGCCTTTCTCACCACTTTAAATACCTTACTATGACCAGCTAAACTAATCTAACACTCTTTAAATTCGATTTAGATTCAAATTCATAACTAAAAACTCGCTCTCTCCGGACCACCCAGACCGGGCGGGACACCCCCCTGCTAAAAAGTGCCCCTAATTGCCGTGGGGGCCCCGCAGCGAGCATCAGGACGAGTAGTAGAGCAACGAGGCCTTGCGGCAAAACATGGGTTGTGGAGCATGGGGTGTGATGACGCCCCAAAATTGGATCTATCCTCCTCACCCAGGGGTTACTCGACGCGCTTTGCCATCTCCTCTTTTTTGAGGGCATCTCCGGCGCGTAACGAGCATTGGCTTCGTCGAATTTCAGCGGATATATATTTTTGGGTGTTGATGTTGGACGGGGTGAGCTTGGGGGAAATTTTTATTAATATTTTGGATGCTGTATTTTGTTAAAAATAAAAATAGTTCTTAAATTTTGTCTATCCCTCCGGAGAGGAATTTTAATCGATATTTCGATATTTTTCTATATTTTTCAAAATCTAGAATACGCTTTAACTACTGTAGCCCACACGAGCTCAAACTCCATTTTCTGCGTCCAGCTCCAACAAACAACTTTTTCCACACTCCCACTACCGTACCCCTCCCCGCCCCTGCACCAACTTTTTCCACAACCATACCCCAACACTTTTTTTTGGCGGTACCATCCTTGTTTTCCGGGGCAGCTCCCCCCTAATAGCCGCTACAAATTCACCGTTTTTACCGGCATTGTTTTTGGGGGTGGGTTTGGGCGTCGGCTTTTTCTCATGGATTGCGGACGGCTACAAATGCCGACAACTCGCCAATTCGAAGAGCCTGGGGAAATTCGGAAATTCGGCTGCGGATTGCGGGGATTTTGGAAGGGCAAGTAACGGATAAGCTTTAATAAATAAAATTAGCTTAAAAAAAATTGTTTTGTAGTGAAAATCTTCGCGGTGGTTTTTACTAGCAAGGTTTTAAAACGCTGGTTAGAATAAATACCATATACACAATTGCCACTTTTTGTGGAAACCGTTTTGCGTAGATGGGATGCTTTTGGAAGGGGGATATTTGGTTGCGGGGAGAGCAAAATTATAGCTGATGGGATCTCGGTTCGAAAATTGTCGGCTTTGGGATGGGCTGTTGGGGTGAGCCAAAATTGGGTGCTATTAGTGCGGAAAGCGATGCGGCCTCATAACGGCTTCTCAAATGGCGTGAGTCCATTTTTGGAAAGCTGACATTTTGGCAGCGGGTTTTGAAATGGGGGAGCTCGTTTTAAAGGGAGCGAAACTACCGGCCTCCGTCTCGCGGAGTATTTTTAAACTATTTTCGGTCTGACGGCAATCAAACCGACATTGCCCTCCTCATAACAATTGGGTTATGGACTCGAGGCTGCCTTTCTCCGCCATATTTTACTTTTTGCCAGCTGCGGATATTTCGAAAAGCAGGAGGCGGACCCTCACGCTCAGTTGCACCGAGCATATTGTGAGAATTTGGCTTGGCCCCAGGGAGGGGGGGCACATATCCACATCTGTCATATTTTTTATTGCATCATTCGGTGCTACTTAAATTTCAGGTTAAATGATTTAGCTTTCTTAAACTAGGAAAAACCCTGTAAGCACTATTAAAAATTTTACTAAAATTTTGAAAATTCGACCGCTAGTTCAAAAATAATAAATAAGTCGAAAAACGCCTGCAAATTCACGCGCCTATTTGCTAAAGCTTTAATAAACTCCCAAAGCACAACTTCCTTTCCTCGCTTTTTTAAACTTCCCAACCCCTTTTCGCAATCGAAACCTGCGTCACGTGAGAACACCTCAATATAACTATTTGGGTTAATTTTGTAAGCCCCCGCCAGATTGAAGGCATCATAAGACGCCCGAAAAAAGAACACTGGCCCCGATGAAGCCGGGGGGCGAACTTGAGTCTCGGGGGCAAATTATGTGCGTAAATAGGATTTTGTCGTTTCTTGCCCGTTGTGCTGACGGGGGTCCCGTGGAATTGAGGGGGGTAAACAGGATCTGTCCGTAAAAGTGGAGTAGTTGCCTGGGGGCTACACGGCGCGATTGATGTGCGGGAGATCTTTTTTGGGATTTTTTTATGTAATTTTGCTTGGAAATTGTAGCTTATAGCCGTAATATCAACTTGTCTGGCTCCAAGAACCTTTTGAAATTTTTATCTTTCAAAAATTAAAAAAAACTGCTTCTGGAGAGGACGATTTTGCCAATTTTCGAGCAAGTTTAAGTAAATTCTGGTTTCACGCCATTTTATCAAATACGGTAAGGTTGCGAAATTTTTTGAATAATGCACCTTGTTCGGAATTCCTCACTTAGCAACTCCGACTTTTTTACCTAAGAATAACTTCTTGTTATCGATGAGCTCATTTCAACATCTTTTTTAATCCATTTCCATTTCCTCCCTCATTCCATTCGTGTACATTACCATCTTTTCTCACCTAGAAGCCTCGAATATATATTTCCGAACAAGCGGACGTCGTCTCGTGAGCCCCCATAAAAAGGCTCTAAACAAGTCAAAGAATCCCAAGACCCCCGTCTCAGCGCTCGGTGGGCCACAATGGGCGGACGCATTCAGGTATGCCTTTCCGAAAACAGCAGAGATGGACGCACAGACACACATACACACAGACAGACACCCTAGAATCGAATAGTCACTGCCCCTAAAGCACCCATTCGACCGTAAGGTAACTGAAACCCATAGGGGGAAGGGAAGGGGTTCATGGGACCAAAGAAGGGAAGGAAAGCTGTTACGCAACGCTTCAAAAGGCACATCCAACTTTTATGGAAGTGACTTCAAGAATCGGAGAGCATCCGGTCGGGGACATGTGAAAGGAATTTGCATGGGGTCAGAAAATTGGGGTTGCATGGTTTTTGAATTTTTAATCAATTTTTCGAGGGTCAGCAAGTGAGCATTTATGCATTAATAGTAAGCGCCACCCGAAAAATCCGCTCCTTGACGATCCGGCGTAGGTTCAGATCGTGCTGTTGCTCAAAATAGAGAGCAAACCATTACTAGTTTTCGAAAGTTATCTTTCGTTCGAATGAATTTAATAATTTTCTTAAAAACGTGGCATTTTAGAAATTTAGGATACCGTAATTAGCATGCCGATGTCGCATAAGCTTACAATTTTGAAGTTGCGCTTGTAGAACCTCTGGAATAAAATAGAAAACAATTAATCAAAATAAAAAATGGTCGGTTTCTACCTTGTCAAGAAGATCTTTAATAGATACAAAATTATCAAGCTAAAACGCTTATGCGAGCTTTTCGGGACAAACTATATTTGGAAGATATCGTTACCTAAAGCCCCTAAACGAAAACGGAACATCCCCCTCTTCCCCTCCTTCCGACATCAAAGCAATGTTTCGAAGCCCAACCAAAAGCCAAAGAGGCCGATCCGGTGATGTCCCCGGGGAAATTTGAACGAATGGCACCGGGCGCTTTTCCTCCCCATTTCTACGCCTCGTTCCCTGCACTTCGTCTTCCTCTTCTCGACCCCCTTTTTTGTGTTGCGTTCCCCCCTTCCGGCTTACAGCCCAAAATTAGATGTTTACCGGGGCGGGCATTCGGGGCGGTGAAAGTCATTTTTCGTTTTTGTAGAAGGTGCGCGTGCATTTTGGTTACGTGCCGGTTTTTTGGAGGGCTATTGGGGGTGGTGAAGGGGTTGGTGTATTGCGTCGGAATAATTTCCGGTAATATCCGCTTATTAGGGTGGTTTTGGCTCTGGGGTATGTGGGATAGCGATTCAGAAGCGCCGAAGTTGGTGGTAGTTTCGAAACATTGGCTTAGGAATGGGCCTAGACTTAGGCTAAGGCTTAAGCTTAGGTTTGGCTTAAGCTTAGGCTTAGGTTTGGCTTAGGCTTAGGCGACATTATCCAGTGGTGTATTTTGCTGATCCCGGTTTTTCATGATGCAACGTACACAAAAATCTCAACTGAAAGTCCGCTGCTTGGCTTTATGCGTAGGCTTATTAGGCTTAGCCTCATTGCTTCAAAACCGACTTTTGACTACCCTGTCCCTTGAAGAACCTTTCAAGCTAAAGCTAAAGTTTTCATACGAGCCACTCCCCTTCCCCTCATAACTTAGTAGATATTTTTGAGCCCCCCCCTGCCCCCATCGGATAATAGGACCAAACGAAAAAAACAAAACGGCCCAAATGAGATATTGGAGGAGGGGCTGGAAGAATTCACATATGCCTCCGGGCCACACACACCACCAACCACCACCTCTTCCTGCTTCTGGCCACCACTAGTCTCCCCCCTTACGGCTTTCCCTTTTTTATTTTGGCGCGCGTCCAATTTCAGCTAGGCCGGCAGATTTTGATGACGACGCTAGCTAGGACCCGGGGATGGGGGAAGGGACACTTCTCATCCAACGAAATTACGCTTTCCCCCGCTTGCCGGTGTGTCCAGTGGGGGCAGATTCGCTATTTTGTGTCCGTTTAGAAAACCAATCGTTTTTGGTATGGGGGGTAGGGAGGAGGGTAGCACGTGGGCAGTCGGTTAGCATAAAGTGCAAAGTGAGGGTAAGGGGTGACGGGGTACTGTAGATAATTCTGTAGAATGTAGGTGTTTTGGAAAATTAGAATGCTGAGACAGTACGTTTGTGCACTCTTGACGCTACCATAGAGTCTCGGATCTCCTCTGTCGAATTGAGTGGTAGCGATTTTTTTAACAGATGTTAAATTCGTTCGAAGAATCGAATGTTATGTTAGTTTTTTGGGGTGCCTAAGCATCTACTGTCAATTTGTAGAATTTTTTCTAGAGTTTTTCTTATGTGGCTCTCCCTTAAAACCCTATCCTCACTGTTGCGAACCCCAACTCCTTAAAGCCTAATTTATCTCTCTCCCATCCACCCCATCACCTCTTTCACTCCAACCCCATCCCCCCTCCCATCAGTTCCCATTGGACCCCTTTGACGTTTCGGAAAGGATGTGAGAAGTGTTCGTGTGAAGGTAATGGGTCTGCTTGTGCTCTTCTTAGGGCTTCTTCTTCAGCCTTTAGTTGGTGGGGATGAGGTCGAGTGTGTTGACCGAGAGGAGGGATGGACCCACTTCTTGCCCTTCTTCTCCTTCGCCTCCTTCAACCCCATTTTCAACCCGTATTTCACCCCGGATTTTCACACCAACCCTGGCCAAACGATAAACACCCCCGAGATTACGAACGGTTTGGGTTGTAGTCGAAGGCTGGCCGAAGCTTGTTTTTAGCAGCCATTTTAAGCAAACCTATACATAAAATACATCTGTTTATCGTTCTTTGCCTTCTGCGTAAATAGGTGTATACGTAGTGCTTCCTACGCTTTGAGGTCATTTTTCAATTCTTTCTGCGTAAGAGATGCACAGCCAATTTTATTAAGTAATTAACTCCTTCTTTAAAAGTTAAGCTTCCCGTCACGAATTTCAGTCCGCAAGTGTTGTCTCAATTTTTCGAAATTACCTGGTTTTCTGTGTTTTGGGTGTACCCGAACTCGCCACTTCCGGTTCGTGACCAAATCAAGCGGGCATTTACCCCGATTTTTTTAATAAAAGCACGCGCGTAGCCGAGATTCCGTGCTGCTGAAGTGAGGGTAATTAGGAGCGCTACGTCGCCCAGCGGTACAGATGGCACTTTTGCTTTTGGCTAGCTTGAAATCTGACACATATTTTACATAAAAGACCTTACGCCCTAGAAGAGCCGCCAGGTGGGTAAAAATTCTTAGCCGCGCCTTCCCAGTCCCCTTAATAACCCAGCAAGCCAACTAGCCTACGGTATCTATATGCGAGCGCGTGGATGTGTGTGAATCTGGCTCCTCAACTCTAAAATTCTCTCGTAAGCCTTCCCCCCAGTTGAAGGTTCTAAAGCTTTAGAGTATTTCCCTTCTCTTTTTCTCTCTGGAATCCCGTTTTCCCCCTCAGAGGTTCCCACATGCATTCGATTAGTGTCCATTGCCTAGAGGGGAGAGCCCCCATCCCAGATCGTCTGCCACGCAGTCATTCCTGGGTTACCCCCGAAATTTGTCAGCCATTTTTAATTGCCCAGAATATTTTCGTGGTACTGCGCATTTCGGCGAGCTACGCGGCGCTCCTATGCCATAGTTTCCCATTCTTGAACCGCATCTGATAAAGCATCAGAAATATACTATGATCCTTGATGGCAGCATAAATAAGTTAATAAAAAAATAGTTATAGAAAAATAATCCCTTACAATGGGGGTTTGGAGTTAATTTTGGACCTTTTCGCTGTTTTTTCAACATCCAAAAATATACTAAGAAGTTTAATTTCAAACGAAAATCACGTTATTAAAACAATTGTAGCAAAAAAGATCTGACAAATTTCCCCCGGCGAAATCAAAAAGTACTGCTTGATTTTCAGTAGAGAGAGAGAGCGCGGAGTAGCTATTCTATGCTTCGCGCCAACTTACCGTACCCCATCATTTTCCAGGAAACGCCAGTTGATGGAGCGACGTGTTCGGGTTCAGGAGTGAGGGCCTCCCCTCCAAGACGTAATTCTACATTCTACAAGCGTGGTTCGATGACGATGGACCCGAATGTGAAGCGGGTGGATCTCGACTCGACATATAACGTCTACAAGCAGGTATTACATTTTATCTATATTAACCAATTATTAAATTCATTTTTCGTTAATTCGCGTATTAAATTCGGTCTGAAGTCAATACATCTACATTTTTTTGGGAAAACCTTAAATTTTCGCAAGCTAACTTTGAGATAATTTTGATTGTTTTAACCATTTCGGGAATACCAGGGCCCTTGTTTTACTCTCCTTAATAATTTTTTAAACTTCAGTCTGTATAGCTTTTCGCTAGAGCATGTCTATCGCATCACACTTGGAACCGTTCGCTTGATCTGTTGTGCGTCCAGGCGAAAAAATGTGAAAAATCGGCAAATAAAGATCTCGACCGGATCAACCGGATCACGAGGGAAATCAAGGGCGTTGGATTGGGGCCAACCGACGATAATCTATCGGTTAGGGACGTCAGAAAAAGGATGGGACGTCATCGAAGGGCTTCTCAACCCAGGGGGAGGGCATTCGAGTGGCTACTCATTGGAAGTTCAAAGTAGCGCTTTTGAGGAGAGAGAGGGCGAGAGAGCGAGAGAGAGAGATAAGGCTTGGAAAGCTAGTAGATGGTTCATAAGATACTATAGATTTAATAATACTATTCGACAATATCGATTAGCGAAAGACTCATTACCCCCAATTTCATTACGCCAGAATGTCACTAAACCGAATTTAATTATGTCGTTTGAATCGTACTGAAATCTCTGCGTAATGATTTTCCGTCTAATAAAGCTTCCGGTTTTAAATTTCAATAAATTGTTTTCCGTACTCAAATTTACCGATTTAATTTTGAAATCTCATCGTTAACCACCCGCATGCCAGTCTCGCTGTTTTTCCCTTTCAATTTAGTTGCCTAAATCAATTACCTAAAAAAATTCAGGTTATCCCCCATTACCGAGTTTAAATTTTGATACAAATTTTTTGGTTTCAGCTAGGCACGGGGCGATTCGGCTACATTAAGCTGGCCGAGCACAAGGAATCAAAACAGAAAATTGCTATCAAATTTTTCCCAAGACCGCAGACAAAGCAGGTGGGCTTTTTAGGTGTGTGTATTAATCGAGTTTCTAGTCGGAATTTGTACGCGAGTATAATCTACTCGTACTTCCTCTCCCCGCACTACAACATTGTCGACACGTATGAGGGGATTATGCAGGTACGGTAGTCAAACGAGGGTATACGGCTTGTTGTCTTTAGACGAGCGACGAGACGGCGTTTTTCTTCGTGCAAGAATTCTGCGCCACCGGTTCGTTGCGAGATGCGGTTGAGGCGAATCCAAATGGTGGGTGTTCAAGGGGATTTCTAGCTAAGTCTCGGTTTGAGCATGAGCTTAAACCTTAGACGGAGCATCTAAACTTGAAGCTGCTTTTAAAAATCCTGGAGAAAAATCCTAGTGTGGAATCCGAAGCCTAAGCCCATGGCTAAGCTTGGGCCTAAGCCAACGTCTAACTTAAGCCAAGCTTAAGCTTAAGCGAAACCTAAGCTTAATCCTAAGCCTAAGCCAAATCTCGAGCCGATCCTAAACCTAATCCGAAGCCTACCCTTCCAGACGTAAGCGAACCCAAACCTTTTACCTCCAAAACTTTACTGTACCTTCCAGGACCCACCTGGCATGCCAAAATACCCCCTTGCCCCCCCGGATCTATTCTATAAATAGGATTGGCTAGAGATCGTCTCGCCCCGTAGCGGGTGGCCAGCTGTCCCATCCACCCGTTTCGTCCGACCCAGTCAATGCTTTCGCTGTGTTTTTTGTGGATCTGGGACCCCTCGGAGGGCCCCTGATTGACGTCATCGCATTACAAAAGGCGTCCCGATCACCCCGTGTGGGGTTGATCCTTTTACCCGGTAGGGGACCGGGAAATAAATTCGCGCCACATGGCATCTTGCACTCGGGGCCTGGTCGTGCCAAAAAACCGCTCAGTAGGGCCTCGCATCCGGTTGCAGGATACTAAAGTTGGGAGTAGTGGAAAATGTAGGGTTAAAGCGCACGTTCAGACATAAATGCGTATATAACAGAAGCGCCTATTTACGCAGAAAAAAAATAAAAAATGAGAAATTCGGACGTAAATAAGCACCACCCGTTATACACTTATTTTTTGAACGTTCTTAGGCCTTTTATGGACGGTTGATATCCAAAAACTTGGCTAATATTCACACTAAAGTTGTCCCATCAAGCATACCAAAATCCCGATAAGAAAAAGTTATACTTTTTCACGAAAAAAGGCTCCCCTAATCCTTTAAACTCAAATTTTATACATGCATTCCAGGAATCGGCGAAGTAGCGACACGCTCGGTCATGTCCGGTGTACTAGCAGCCATCGAATATATGCATCTCGAAGGGCTTGTCCACCGTAACCTGAAAGCCGAAAATATCCTCATCTTCGACAATAAAAACTACACCAAGGTGGATGGATTCCACAAAAGCTTAACCATAGCGCTTCAGGTCAAGGTCACTGACTTCGGTTTAACCCGAAAGGTCGATTCAACGGTGAAGTATCTTGAATACGTCAATCAATATCATGCACCGGAGCTGTGTGAGACTGTTGCCAATGAAATGCTGACAGTCGCCACTTCCATTGATATTTGGGCCCTAGGTTTGTATTATTCGAACTATAATCCATCAAATTTGTTAAAATAATAGTAAAAAATAAAGTTACCCACCTAATTTCTAGGTGTTATCGTCTACTATGCGTTGAAGGGCAAATTCCCATGGCAGAAGGCATCAATCATGTGCAAGCCGTACTGGGAATGGGAGCAATGGCTCAAGGTATCCGCAAAAAGAATACCTTAAAAAAGTATTTAGAGAAAGAATCCAGCCCTTCCTAAGAAAATGACAGCCTTCACCGAAAAAGGCATAAAATTGTTCAAAAAGTAAGTAACCTAGTAATCTTAATTGGTTTACGTTATAGAACCTTTGCCACTCGACCGAAAGATCGTTGGACGGCCAAAGAACTACGAAAATGGGTGACCAAGGAAAAGCTACTGAACAAAGTCAAGGTAGTCGAGCAGCAGTAGACGCACATTCGCACCCACACACATCACCTTTTTTTGCTTGTCAATCTATTTAATTTGCATCACCACCACTTTTCGTTTCGTGTTGTGCACCTTCTTTCGACTTGGTTCACCTTCCACTTTCTTTCTTTCCTTAGTCGTCGTGCTTTTTATTTTAGCAAGCTCTAAAACAGCCCTCGCAACCAGATCTATCTTTTAAAAGAACGGAAAATAGCCACTATCTCTTCAATTTTGCACCACCACCCACACCCCCCCCCCCCCCATTTCCTGCCATGCTTTTCACGTCTACTTAACGCTTCCGGCTACTTACAACGCAATTTTCGAGTGCCATTCGCTTCCGAGTACCGCCATATCGTCGTGTTTACCCCCTTATGTTTGATGCTGTCGAAACCTCATTTGAGTTTTCGTGTCGTGCACAAATAAAGGCAACTTTTTCTTTCTTTTGCACGCTTGGATAGATGCTTGAAGTAGCAGCCATCGCCGTTAACTTTTCTCAGCGTACGCTGCAATTTACGGCAAAACAGCACCAAAACTTAACATATTGCACACATTTCACTATACTTTTTGAACGATCCAGTTTCTAAATAAAAATTTGCGTAATGTTGAAGAGGACTGGGGCAATGAGAATAATTGCAGGCCGACTCACCCGAAGACTACGTATACTACCCCGAGGTGACAGATCATGATCGGGACAACAGCGCCAAAGAATCCCGCTCATCTGACGGCAATGTCAAACCGGAAGGCCAAAAGAAACAGCGATCTGCCCTCCATCAATGGATCAATTCAACCCTAAATACGATGGCTGAGATTAGTGAACAAGTTGTGTCGGCCCACGATTAGTGGCTGTTGGCCTATTATTTCACAAACTCAGTCCAAAATACACAAAGATTACGGGATCACCGCTCTTCTGTAACTTATTCTAGTCGCGCTTGAGGTCTCACCGATCCGGTTGATTTTGTAGAGATGCCTCTTCTGTACCTATTTGCTCATTGCTTTTATCCCATCTAGAAGGCGCAGGCAATGATATCGCTGAATTGTGCCCATTTCACAAAGAATTCAATCCCCCCAGTTCGTACGTTAGAAATGCGAAGTAGCCGCCCATATCCCAGTATCTCTTCCATTGTCCCCCGTTCACGTCTTCAAACAATGTACCGGTATACTGGCTTGGTATATTCCAACATCCCGGCCCATCCCGAACCCCGTATCCTATCGCAGCATGCCTAATCGAACACGTGTTTCACTTCATTTCTGGTGGGCTTCACTTTTCCGTCAAAATGTCAAAAACAATGTTGCCTGAAAACAGCGACTAGACCAGCACACACTTTTAGGCCAATAGGCACAAATCCTATCCGATCGAAAACCTCAGCCCGGTGAACAGCGATCGTCAACTCCCCCGCCCCCTTGCAATTTATCTGAAAGCGTTGAACTGAAAATGAACTGCAACGTTGCATTTGATATGATTTTCTGTGAATCCATTTATTCAAATAAAGCGAATCTTTATAATAAGCACTACATTCCCGAAAAGACCCATCAAAAACTATCGACACGAACCATATGTACATGGCGCGGGTTTTTTTTTTAAAAAGCGCATACAGGGTGTCCCAAAAAAAAAGGTCCAAGTTTGTCCCCGAATAACTCGAGAAGGAAACATATTTCACCGTGCGTTACCATGCCAGAATGCTTAAATATGTCAGGAATAGGGAAATAACTCAACTTGATTTTTTCGATTTTTGAGTACGCAACTGTACTATTGACGCTGGTTACGACCGAAAATTGTGCGTTCTTGAATGGGTGGTGGGAAAATTCTGATTTTTGGCCGAAAAATAGTATAAATTTGTAGAAAGGTAATGGCCAAGTCTTAGAATTTTTCAAGCTCTAATTCTTTTTTTACAAACAAAACAAATTACCCTATTTTGCTTATTTTTACTTTTTAATTCACAACTCGCTTCAAATACGCTGCCCATGGCTGATCTTTTGCAATAGGTGTCTCCGAATGATAATCTTTAGTACAATACCAATTTTTACCTGATTCTATGGTATTTTTCTATTGCTTGCTAAAACGTGCCCCAGAGGGATACTGTAGTTTTAGTTTTTCGCGTTTTTCTTTTTATTGTAAGCTGCGATTTCGCTTAAAATTTTATCATTGGTAAACACCAGTAAGGGTCACCTATGGGCTAAATATCTCGAAGTTCTAGCCATACACCTTCCTAAAATATGCAAAAAACTGATTTTTGCATTTAGCCACGGAAATGTCGAAATCTTTTGATGCATGGGACCAAAAACTACTATTATTTGTTTTCCCAAAAGATCGAAACGTTTCTATGGTGAAAAGAACGAGAAAACGGCGATTTTCTGTTTTCTACCGTAACCCGCCTGGAGCACGTTTTAGCATGCCAAGACAAAATGCCATAAAATGCCAAATTTTGTGTTCGAGACTGTTCACTGGGCGATTGTAAGAGCACATACAAAAAATTACTTGATTCCTGTGGCAAATGACAAAGTTATCAGGGAAAGTGGAAAACCCCTCTCGGGCCCCGATTTTGGACGCGTCGCCCTGGCTCGAAAATCGAATTTTTGAAAATGAAAAAGGCACCGGGGTTTGGTGGATACAATTAAAGCACGCATCGAACTGTGTATGAAACCAGAATTCTGGAATGATCTGGCTGAAGTTAATGGTTGATTTTGATTTAAAACCCGAAAATAACGTTTTTTGAAAAGCCGACTTTGGGGAGCTCTTCTAAATTCGTTTGCCATGAAAAGGCTTTGTATTTGCATGGGTTCTAGTTGCCTACCCAAGCTGAGTTTATGCCAGAAAAGTCGGGGCTACTAAACCCTCGAGAATTTTTTTACGTCGCCTCAAAGTCGGGTATATTTTGACTCTTCATGAATTTCTTTTGAAAGATCGGATGGCCCAATAAATTTGTAAATATAATCATAGAATGCGCCCATTAAGTAAAATTCAATAAAATTATGACAATAATTCTAGCCGCGCAAATGAATTTTATAGACTGGCACCAAGGTCTGCGAAATAGCACGAACCAACCGTTTTGGAGGCGCTAAAAAGCACCCTTCCAAAGGGGTACGGTAGCTAGAAATTGTGTACATGATAGATGGACCCCAGTAGTACACAACCAAGCTAAGCAAACTCCGAAATTCTATCCGCAATTTTCGAAATATTTTTCCAAAGTTCAGATTCGTGACCTCGAAAGAATCCATGACCGGGGGGTCGTCGAAAAACTCAAAAATCCGCGGTTCTGAAAATTTTTTTTGTTATTTTTGTGGGATTGTATCGAGCCTATAGACATGCTAAAACAGCTTATTTTGAGGTTTCCACCATAGGTTTTTGTAATATTCGAAATTTATGAAATTTCTGCATATTAAATTTGAGCACGCTATAACTTGCCAACCAGACCTTCGAAAATTCTAAAATTCCGGATGTGCGTAGGGGCGATCCTTAGGTACATACACTGTAAAAATTGGAAGTGTTCGACCACCAGCAATCCAAAAAAGTGCAAACGAAGTTTTGCCGGAACGCACAGTTTTCGGGTGTCATTTGTATGGGTACGTCGCCAAAAATCGAAAAAATCAAGTTGAGTTATTTCCCTATTCCTGACATATTTAAGCATTCTGGCATGGTAACGCACGGTGAAATATGTTTCCTTCTCGAGTTATTCGGGGACAAACTTGGACCTTTTTTTTTGGGACACCCTGTACGGAAGGACAAAAGAAAAATGCGAGAGGCCAAAGAGAGCGCACCATGCAGAAAGATTTCTCGACAAACGTTCCAATTTCGCGCTCTCAATTTCCAATCAAATAAGGAGCTGTACAAAAAACCTTCGCTCGAAGGCCAAATGGAAAAAGGAAGGAGTATGATAAAACGACAAAATTAAGCAGAAAAAGCAGGACAACTCAGACTCCTTGTCTTCATCAGTTGAGCACTTTACTTCTTCTTGAGCTGATCGAAGCGACGGGCCAAATCATCAAAGTCAAGATCATTTCCGCCGCCTAAATGACGTCATTTCCAAAAAAAAAACCCAATAAATATGTACCTCCAGCTCCTCCTCCCGAACCGCCATTATTTTTGTGACTTGGCAGCCCTCCTGTTGGCACTTCAGGGAAGCTCAAATCTGAAAAGCGTGACATTAGTAAATCAAACCCCCAATATTTATCCAACCATTTCGAAAGAAATTTGATAACGAAACGCCGTTTGGAAATCGTGCTACAATTTTACAGGCGTGAGGGTTACGACGAGGGCGCCCTCGAAAGAAGCTAGTGCCTTCG
Source organism: Mesorhabditis sp. LJ9110 (assembly GCA_038088335.1). Taxonomy (NCBI): domain Eukaryota; kingdom Metazoa; phylum Nematoda; class Chromadorea; order Rhabditida; family Rhabditidae; genus Mesorhabditis; species Mesorhabditis sp. LJ9110. The sequence goes on from JBBGBA010000356.1 coordinate 16,061, forward strand.
TGCCATCTAAGAGCACCGCAGACGCTTACCGCCGAGGCCTGCATCTCCTTCGGAAAAGTTTTCCAGGGTCTTCTGGCCCGCATCGATCCATGGATATCGGCCGCCGGGTTGGTACGAAGGGTCATTTTGATATTCGGATGGTGTAGTTGCATCGAAAGCGTTCTGGCGGACGAGTATTGGTACACCATTCGGTCCAATGACGTAGCGCTCTCCTGCGCCGGGTGGTGGGAGACCGATTAGTTGCTCAGGGCGCGGTGTGGTGAAACGCGGAGCAGGAAGGGGGTCGTCCGTTTGCGTCGCCTTGACGTTGGATGGTAGAGCCGGCTCGATATCGATAGAATCCGTGATGTGGGGCTGGCTGGTGGATTTCAATTCGGCTAGCGACTGGTATTCGTGATCGACAGGCACTTCAGCATAAATATGTTCATCATCGCGAGCGAAAGCATCGGATTGGGTGCCCTCGTCTTCCCCTTCACGCCACTTCACGACACCAAAAACAGCTGGAGAAGACATCTCACCAAAGTCACTGGGCGGAGGACCCTCGGGCTTGTGGACAGTCTGCGGAGGCGCTGACGGATTGTTGAATGCATTTCCAGGAGGCATCGGGTTGACGGTTGATCCCTAAAATTAACGAAGTTAATTTAAAACCCAGCTTGTTACAAATGTGTCACAGCCTCCCCCGTTCTAATATTGCTAATTGGAGGAATGTGGGGCTTCTGGCCTAGCAAAACTTGAAAATTTACATTCATGATTCTTTGACAGCCAGAGATACATCCGGGGTGCTGATGGGAATGCTTTAAGCTTTCCCGGTTACTCTTTGTTTCTTTGTCGCGGCGAGGCTTAGCTGAATTGCTTCTTTTACAAGAGTGTGAGGTAGCACGGCATGGGCTGCGGTCTGCTCCTTTCCGAGTGCCTTTTAGAGAAGCACTGAACGAGGTGTTCTTCCTCCTTGACATCAACAGCATTTTGCAGCAGCTTGTCCTACGCCAGAAAAGTTTTGGTGGGGTTGAAGGAAAGGAGAGTGAAGTGAAGAAATTAAACGATAACGATAAGTTTTCGGTGAGATTGGCCTTTTGCAACGTGGAATTGTTGACTCTATAGAGCTTAGCATTCTGAAAAGTACAATGTCTAAAAAATTGTTCAACGATTACAATTTGCCATACAATCTGCGCTGAAATCGCTGAGTTTTTCCCGTCTCTTAACAAAATGTCAGCTTTGACAAGCTTTCCAGACCGTTAATATTCAAGAATCATTAGTTATTTCAAAACTTCAAACTCTATAGAAGGAGCTATTTCACATCTTAAAACTCCATTAGCACCCAAAAACCTTGCGAGACGTGAGAAAAGTAAAGAAAAGCTTTTAAAAACCCTAAAAATAACTATGGATAACAAGCTAGCTTTTCTCCAACAAGATTGAAAAAAGGAAAACGAGCCGGATGACTGAGCGAGCAAGTGTGAAGCTGGGAAGGCGCGCTCCTAGGCGTGAATCCAATCAGGAGGTACCACGATTGCGTTGTAGCAGGACGACCCAAAACGCGGACATTACTTTCCGCCCACCCACCAGGAACCAACCAGAAGGAAATTGGACCCAAGCAAAAGTTTGGGGAAATCGAAGTCAACTGAAAAAGGGGGGTTCATTTCCTCGGCGATGGGAGACTATTGTCTGGCTTTTGTAACGCTTGGCGTTCAATTTCGATACGGGATGTTTTCGGGGAGCTGCTGGTGGGGCTATATAGAAGGTCGGCTTTGAACTAGCAACGCTATAAAATGTACGAGAACCGATATTTGAAGCCTTTGAAATGAAAATAAAAACAAAAAGTAAAATTACAAGGCTGCAGAGCAAGACATTGGGTTCCATTTTCATTAATTCATTCAATTGACTCCAAGCGTTTGAGAAACTGAATCTAGAAATGCGGCCTTAGCCTCGCGTAGGCCGCCGCCTAAAAATTGGGTGAGCCACGCGCTTACAGTAATAAAGTGCTCAATTCCTTCTAGGGCAAAAGTGGCAAAGGCGCAGCAGCTCTTGCTCCGACGGGATGTGAATTCACAGCGCGGCTGTAAATAGGACGATTTATGAGCGAGGGAGGAGGGCATCATTTCGGCTGGCCCGGGGCGGCAACGGATGCGAAATAACACGCGCTTCCGAAGGCCATCAAACGAAGACAGACGCCCCGAGGGACACGCGCGGAGAAGTGGGCCCTGTGCCCCGAGGGCAATCAAACCAGCGTATGAGAGGCAAGTTTTCAGCCTCTCTCCCACTGTGCCAATGTCGCCGATTGATGAGCCAGCGCAAAAATCATGGAAATATGGAGGCTCTAGGGAGAAAAATCGTAAAAGAAGAAAGGATTCAATGGCCGTCGCGACATCCGCCAACTTTTCACCGAGTGATGGGTTGGATGCGCTCCAGAAAGTTTAGGACACCAAGTTGCGTGGCAGTAACCAGAAACCAAAAAATTCTGAGGTGCTATGACACAAACTGTTGCTGCTTGGGACACCATGGGGCGAACAAATTATGTTCCCCAATCCGATACAAAACGATTTGGCTGGCCGAATGCCGGGACGTGCCCACAAACCGAATTAGAAAGAGATCGCGCGACCGGCGCCGCTCATAGAAAAGATGAAACGCGAATTTCCGACACATGCCTAGGCGCCAAAATCTAATTAGTTTGGGAAGGTTTGCGCGACATCGCTGCATTGGCGTTACCGTAAACAAACCAAAAAGAATTTCGAAAACGAGAGGGATCAAGAGCCTACTTCGACCGCATAAAAAACCAGAAAAAAATCAAATCCGGCTTTTTATTTTAAAAATTCAGTTAGAGGGAGGCTGTGACGGAAGAACTAACAAACGTACCCGCTGGCTCAAAAATGGATAGGCCGAAGGCGGAGGAGCGTGAGGTGGTCCTGATGGTGGGTTGATCGGGAGTCCATTCGCCCCAATTTGTGGAAGCTGGATGACACCGGGTGCTCCTTGCTGGCTAGGCGCTGGCCAATTGTAGTCGTTTCCAGGGGGCTGAAAAGAAGAATGTTGAATTGCCAACAAAGAAATGCGAAAAACCGAGCAATTAGGACAAAACGTGCATAAACCGTGAATTCTTCAAGTCCGTGTTTCATGCTCGAAAGTTTAGAATGCAAACTGCACTCACCACATCATATTGTGGCGACGTAGACGGTACCTCATAAATGTTGCCGCCGTTGTATGGAGGAGGTGGAGGAGGTCCACCTGGTGCGGGAGCACCACTTCCGAAGTTCCATCCGTAGGCACCCTAAAGCACATCAATTTCCGGAGCTTACAAAGACAACGGCATGCCAATTCTTGCGAAGAAGTGCTCGTGACAAACATGCGCACACTAACTTACTGGGTCTGTCGTATTAGGATTTCGATCCTTCAAAAATTTGAATGAACGCAAGAAAGCCCTTACATCTTGATTTTGTGGTGTTGGCTGGCTGACAACTTGTCCTCCACCACCGCCGCCGCCGTTTCCGCCGCCACCCTTCTTGTGAAATTCGATCAGCATCTTTTCAGCCTGGTTCACCTGAAAGCTAGGTTGAAATAATATTTTAACGCCGTACCTCGTCTTCTCTCATAACATCCGGATCTGGGTTGAAGTCGATGCCGGCTGCGGAGGCGATCTCAATCATATACCTAACCAAAAAACCGATGAAAAGAGATTGTGATAAGTACCGTTCGACGAGTGGCTTCGGCGGAGCAGAAATGTCCAACTTGGCGATCAGTTTCGGCGAAACCTTCGCTGGTGCCTCAAGCTGATTTCCACGCGCCGCCTCGGCAAACGGCTTGCCATATTTGTGCGTAAGTTGGTCAGAGATCACCTAAAAAGCTATTTAAATTTGTAAAATGCTGTAACCTTGAATTCAGGGATATCAGTCGTGATACGGGGTGCTGCCCATAAGATGCTGATCACAGCCTCGGCTATGCCATCGTCCAGAGTCCTGGAAATCAACCAAAATAAGTTGGAAGCTTATGGTCGAGCTTTCTAATAAAGCCAACAGACAAAGGAAGACAAAACCAACTTCATTTGCTCGATAAGGCCAAAACGAGCAAGCAGAAGATCGCAGTACATCTCGAGCAGTTCGTAGGCTTCGACAAGATAGTCTTCCCTGATGATGTGTTCGACACGAATACGGGCACGGTCTGCTTTATGGCCTGAAATAGTAAGACATGTAACGCAAAAGCGAAATTGGGTCACAATATCCGTAACTTTTCTAAATGCCTACCAAGAATATAATCAGCAATCTCGGTTCTAGCCTTCATTGCCAACTCCGTCTTCTTTTTACCCATCATCTTCATCCGATTGATGGACAGCCGAAGATTCGCCTTCAACTTTGGATACTGCGCTCCCCATGACAACGACATCTGAAAGTATATATCAGTAAACAATCTTCCTAATGCAAGGTGAGCGGTGAGAAAGAGAAACCTAGACTGGAAATGGGTGAATTTAATAAATTTCTGAAGGGCGATTTCCAAAGCGGCCAGAATGATTCAGGAAATCAATAAGGAAATTTCTGGGGTCTGTTTGCGTGATGGCGAATCTTCAGCTCAGCCGTTTTCGCGGTGAGTCACCACAGTAAATTTCAACATAAACAGCAGATAGTGGGGAAGCGCGCGAGGGTTGTGACACAAAGGGGAGATAGGGGCGTGCTGTCCAGTCCGCGCCATATACCAGACGTAAATTCGTTGCTAGCGAAATTTCACATCTCAAATAGCCAGAGAAGCTTTTAAAAATATTGTAAGAAAACGGGCAACTCCTTTTTTTTATTATTAGTGCGCGGGCAGCGGCAGCAAAATTGTACTTTGGAGCGTTTGCCTTGTTAGTACAGAACCTTCCGCTTTACAATGAACTATGTAAAGTAGCATGACGTACTCATTTTTATTATTGATGCTTTTGAATTTTCGGTATTTCAAGTCTTTATCGTTACAATAACTTTCCTTGCACAATACCGAGGTTTTTCAAGCATCAAACGGAACCCGTGGAAAATTAGCAATACCTAAGCAATTAGCAAGAGATACCAAAAATTATTCAGCCTTCGTTTTCGTTGTCGAAAATATGCGGCGGTAGCCTTTTCTGAGTAAATATACTGCAAGCAAAAGAACGAATACGACCACAAAAAGCGCAATGAAAACGATATCAAGCAAAAAGTATTGAACGAAGCTGAGTTCACGGCCATATGGGGCGAGCTGGGGCAATGATCCGAACCTGGAAACGAGATGGTGGCGTATTTTAGTAAGCCTAATACGTTCTGAAAGGACATACTTTCCCACAAATTCGATGTTTCGTAGGAGCACTTCTTGCGGTTTGAAAGGGACATGATTTAGCATAGAAGCTAGTTCTTCGGCGCGTTTCTTATAGCTACAAAACCGTGTTGAATCTATTGTATTTGACGTCCGAGCCGGGTTTTTTTCTTCTTTCGCTCACCTTGGCTCATTGATCATTTTAGAAACGAGTTCCATGAGTTTATCTTTCTTAGCCAAATCAAATTTAGAGAAGCTTTCGGCAGTTCCATGTCTTTTCAACATTTCAGCATTTCTTGGCTGATCACTCATCATTACGGGTATAACGATTGCGGGGATAGCGCTGGAAATCAAGTAAAATGAGTTTTTAAGTAGGATATTCGTTTTTTGCCATTTGGCGATCATTTTTGAACTGACCTGAAAGCTAATTCTGTGACGCTACCCAATCCGCCATGTGTGATGAAGAGGTTAATATGTCCAGAAGCTATGCATGACCGATTTTGTAAACCTAGAAAGCCAACTTACCCAAAAGATCAGCTTGTGGTGTCCATTTGGAGACATACATATTAGAAGGTACATTAGCTAAGTCATCTTCTTCATATTTCCAGATAAATTGAGTATCTAAGAGGTGTTTAACAAAATACGGAAGTGCTATGATTACCCTTCATTGTTCGTGCCATGTCTAGAATGGCTTCCTTTTGTTTGGGATCCATATGCGAAGATTTAACGATGGATCCAAAGGAAATAAGTACAGTAGCTGGCTTGCTTTTCACAATTTCCACCCATTCCTGGAAGATATTTTATAATTTAACGTAGACTTTTTACCTTGCTCAATGTTTTGGGTTTGCTCTGCCCAATTCCTCCGACATCAATCACTTTATGCAAAGTTGGTTGCGGGAAATTGAGAAGCGGAATGGAATTTGTAATATGGAGAGCTGAGCGGGACACTAATTCCTAAGATTTGGATACGTTATTGTTACTTCAACCTCACAAACCCTCATTGTCGGGAAATTCGGGTCCACTAATCGCTGGAAAATTGTAGTTTGATTATCAGCAATTTGTAGGAACAAGTATTGACCAACAATGGAAGACACAGCGTTTGCGGCCCGTTGGGTGATGGTCATTTTTTCGTTTGTATTTCCGAGAGCGGCTGGAGACCAAATTTTCTTGAGGCTAAGGCTGCGAAAAGCCTACCTGGAACGTAACTAGGAGCCCGAGGGACACCAAGAAGATAGGCTTGGTGGTCGAGGGTTATGGATGTTGTGCAGCTGACCCAGGTTTTCACACCAACCATTTCAAGAAGGCCTGAATATATGGATGCAGGGATTGATAAAGTTTTGATTTTACCAAATCCACAAAAATCGAAGGCTTCGCTGATACCAACGTCAAAATGACGTTGACGTAGGGCGTTTACTGCCGGATTGAGGATTGCTGCTTCGCATTGGTATGACAATAGTAGGGTCAAGTTGGCGAAAATCTGTAATAAAAATGGAACTGGTGTATTAGTGGGGGTGGAAGGCAAATTTTTGGGAAGACACTGTCGGCGGAAAATAAATTGATACCTCAAAACCAGCACCCGGTGTCGCATCCGTCGTCCATAGTTGCTTATTAAAATTGTCCAGAGCATCAGGTGTAATAAGTTTTTCCATGGCCGGGCTTTGCTCAATCCACACAATTTCGACGTTATCCGGTTTTTGTATTTTGCCGTACTCCATTGCATTTGACATCATCATCGTCTAGATGGTACAAATTTGTGAGCAAGAGCAAGAGCGAGAGCTTACCACGTTGTGTCCGTCTTTCGCCAGCACATCCGCCAGTAAATTAATCTGTCGGGTATGCGAATGGGAGAACAGCACATTGTAGATGATCACATTTAACGAAAAAACTGATGGCAACAGGAATAGAAGTCGTATAGGAACCATATTATCCTAGAGTTCTAAATTATATAAAATAAGTATTTATGAGGGCAAGGGCCTGAACTTCCAGTGTACAACAGATAACGCTCGGTACAGGTCAAAAGAGCGGAATTTATATCCGAGAGCTGAGTGGTTTGGGGGGCACAAAACTAGAAAAAAAGCATGGGGAGAGGCAACCGGAGAGCTATGCTTTTTTAACCGCGGCTGCCGGCCAAGCACATTAAAAAGAGCACAACACTACAACATGAGGCAATTCTAACGGGGCGTTTTCTCGTAATCTGATCCTATTTTAGGGCAGGGAAAGAGAAAGTAGCTGCAATTTTTGCAGGTTGTCGACTAAAATAATCTTTGGGGGATTACACCGGAAAGGATTAGACATCCGCCATTTGCAGGTTGCACTTTCGGTGCACAAATAGGACTGGAATGGGAGTCTAAACATTAATAATAGGTGCCTATCCCCTAATCAACGGGCTATGAGTAAGTACCGGTAAAGTAACACTTGCAAAATTGTAAAACTCCTCCCGGAAACCAATAACATAGCGTAAAGCTTTGGGTGTAGATCAAATCTAAAAGGAACTGACCTGGGTGAGTGGACATCGATGGTCGGTGAAAGAGAAGCCCGTTTTGCCCTTTTTTCTTTTCCTCTCTCTGTGTCAACGCTGATCTCAACCAATTTTTAGCGTCATCCCCACAGCAGAAACCAGAACAACTTGACAATTACAATACGTTGCTTGGTCAAGGTCATTCTTTGATTCGAGCGGCACGGCAAAACTTGTAAAGGCAGCATTAACATGATTTTGGAGTTGAGAAAGAGAGAAAATTTTCTGAAATTAATTCTTCGATTGAGGCTAACTCAGCTCCAGCATCTGGGATACAGTAAATCGTCAATGGTACAATGCGGAATTTGGTGTATAAAGCATGCGACTTCAGGATTTAGAACTACAACTAAAAAAAGCCATGTATGACTGCTAAAACCATAAAATTATTTGATACTTTTAGCGTCTAATCGCGGTTATAGAATTCAGTTCTAATTTTGGCGATAACAGCATACGAAGAGTCTTTTAGACTGATATTTTCTGATCGCTCATTCGATCAAATCTGAAATTTGTACCAAATCCCATTTTTCAAACAATTCGGAAAAATAACCTTCGATGAGAGAAGATTCGCACTAAAAAGACCGATTTTGCCCTTTTCTGAGAGCTTTTCCCGATTTTACTCTTTCGGAAAGGCAACATTTTCAGATCTTTGCAGGCGAAGAAATTGCAGCCGATTTTCGACAACACCACCAATATTCTTCCAATCCACTTAAAACAAAACTCCTCGAATCTTCACGCGACTCGCTGGCACAGAGAACCGTTTGAAAATCCCCTGACACCTTCTTATCTGATTTACTGAGATCGTGAAACTGAAAAAGGATGGCTATCATCGCCTTGGCCACCGCCATAAATTCTCCCCCCTTCCACACCGGGTGCCGATTTTTCCGGTTGACTGCGAGTATCCATAGGTAGAGGAGGAATGGATGGCCGAAACGAGAGAGGTGAGACGGAATGAGAGACGAGAATCAAAGCTCCATTCGCCCAAGGTCTCGGTACACCCCAAGAGATACGGTGGTGGGTTGACATGGACGATGGAAATAGTCGCACGAATTAAACCAGCTGATCCCTGTCCTTGTCCACTTGAAAATGACAACTACCGCCCCCTATTTTATGTCCGAGACGCTAGACGAGAATTTACGCCCACCTTCCACGGCTATTAGTCATAAAAAAGTTAGGAGAATCAAGGTCTTCATTTTCATTTTTTTTAGCGATATCTTTTAGGAGCTGATTCTTTAGTGGGGGGAGGGGGGCGTTGCTAACCAAAAAAATAAGAGAATCTTTGAGCTAATCGCTATTTTTGACATAATTTTTAGGTACTGGTTTGTTAAAGGGCGATTATTAGCTACAAAAGTTTCTCACTGAGAGTTTTTAGGAGCTGGCGCGTTAGCGGGGATTACTGGGTGTATAAAACGTACCATAGAGGTCGAATACGTTTTGTAAGCACGAACAATTTTGATAACATTTCGCCTCTTTTCGATATAAAATCCCGATGAGAAGAATTATTACGATGGCACCTTGTTTTTGGGTTTATAGGTGTAAAAAATACAAGAGCCAAAGATCAAATAATGTTTAGAGTAAGACAGTCTCCCTGCTACTCCCCCGCTAATGAACCAGAAGCGCGTCTTAAAGCGTTATTCTAGGTGAATTTCAATTGATTTGCCAAGGAACTCAAGAAATACAGTCACTTGAACTTAACCTACCTCGAACCAATTGATCTCTATCCCCAAAAACCTTTCACCGGACCAGTTCATGGTCAACCCGATTTTTTATAGCCACCGACAACTTTCGCGAATCAAACATTCAATCCCCCCTGCTGTCTAGTCGACCATTTTTTTGCCGACGATTTACTTGTTTCCCGATGCAACCCCTTAATTGTCCACTTCCCGAGAATAATATCCATAAACATCCATTATCCGAACATTTTTGTTTTTAGTGTCATCCCCTATTTTGCGGATTTTCAGATCTGATCCGGCATGGAGAAGTTTGACGACTACGGTGAAGGTATGGGAATTAATACTGGAATGTAGAAATGGCCCGTGTTTGCAGGAGTTCAGCGTCGTGGGCAGAGGGTGGATATTTATGCGAATGGGGCCTCGCATGAAAAACGTAGGTTATTTGGACTATTGGTTACTGTAGGCATAAGCGAGATAGAGTGAGGGATAGTGAGAGAGAGAGAGAGAAAGAGAGAGAGAGAGAGAGAGAGAGAGAGAGAGAGAGAGAGAGAGAAAGAGAGATACAGAGAGAGGCGGCGAGAAAGGATATGGGGGGGAGAGGTTTCAGCTTTGGCCCATGATTGGGTTCTAGCTTAAGCCATGGATTACCTAAACTTAGGCTCGCAATTTGCGATCTTGTTTTGCAGTAACTCTATAGCTAATGTACTTTATATATCGTGCTCAGAGTTTAGTAAGCAGTTAGATTTGTGTAACTATCATTAATAACATTTTTTTATAAAGCTGGCCGCTATTCGGAGCACGGTGTCTACATCCACGATGGTGAGAAGACGGTGGTTGCAATGTCTGGAAAGCAAGCAGAAGCCGAGGGGTGAGTCTAAATATAATATTCTTTCATACTCTTTGCTGTACCGGAACTCTCGAAACAACCAATTACTCTCGTTAATTCGAATTGACAACCGATCCCATTTTTTACCGCGCTCGAACACCGCCACAAATTTTCCGGATTTCCCGAAAATTCGCAGGCACTGATGATCCGAATCGCTGGGTCCAAAAAAAAAACACCGACCCCGGGTTGCAATGGGTTAAAGATAGGATGAGCAGAGGGGGATGGGGTGGCAAATAAATCAGCGACTTCTCCGGGGGGCTGGACTCCCATTGGGGCTGGGGCCACGCCGGGAAATTAGAGACATTAGAGTTGAGAGAGAATGGACGATAGATTCCAATTGGCACCCCATTCCGTTCATCTCACTGTCATTCTAGCTGCTTCGCTCCGATCCTCCCCTCCCTGTCTTTCCTTCATTCTCTCGGAATGAGCCCATAAAATCCGGGGGTCTGATAAAGGTGCGCTTCAAAGCAAATCGGGCTAGAGTTTTTGGTTGTTCTATTGCGTAGTGCGGTTTTAGTTTAGTTTATATAAAATTTTTTTAGTAATAATAGATAGGGTCTTTGTATACTTAATAGTCTGGGAAGCCGAGAAGCGAGGCCAAGCCTGACTTCTTCAGCGTCCTTTATCTTTGTATCTTTATTTATGTACTTAAAAGTTTTAGAACCCTTGAATCAAAACATTGTATATGAAATTCACATCCGCACCATCCAACCAGTAACAAATTTTAACAATTATTTCTATTTGCACTCTCTCCACGTGCGTCAATTTGCAAAAAAGGGGACAGAGGATGGTCGAACGGATGCGAGAGAGCAAAATGTGCCCTGCCGTCTTTTCCTTTGCTTCGTTTCGTTGGATCGTGATTTTGACCCCGGGAATGTCCCGATCGCATTTTCCGGATGGGTGCGCATGGTGTCATTTCGGTGTGTCGCGGAATCTTGGTTGAAATTGGGGGCTGTTTTTTTTGGGGGGCATTTTATGGGCACTATCTATTCGGTCTCTCAGTTACTGTAACTTAATTTATAAAGGTTGAGTTATGTCCGAGATGAGCGTTGCTGCTTTCGACGTTTTTTGAAAATAAACGGTTTTTTGATACTTTAAAATTAGACTAATCCACTCATTTATTTTATTTGTTAGGAATTAATCAGGAGGTATAGAAAATCGGGGGAATCTATATAAAAGGGGAAAAGCGGGCTATTTATATATTTTTGCCTTTTAAATCAGTTTTTCAACCCCAATATATACCAAGAATTTTGTTTGTTAACCTAACACCGCCATCTAGCGACTGGCGCAACACCCGCATACCACACTAAATAACCCCCCTCCGAAAAAAGATGGAAATCCCTCTTATCGGTCGCTCATAAAGTGGTCGTTTTCGGGGGAGGGGGGTATTGGCACTAGCAAAGGGAGAGACAACCACCCTGAGCATGGCCATACCGAGGGGTTATGGCTCCCCCGGAAATTTATGGAGATCAAACAGCCATCACCAACCCCCCGCAATCCATGATTAACTGCCCGCCTCTTAAACCGTGAACCCCCGATCAAGAGTTGAATTCGGTCTCTCTCTCTCTCTCTCTCTCTCTCTCTCTCTCGTTGTCTCTCTCTGAACTTTTTTGATAACTGCCCATCCATGAAAAGTTCGACCTTCAGAAAACTGCATTTTGCAGGGACCCAAGGATGGCGTCCGCCCTCCAGAAGCATCAGTTTACGATTATACTCAGCGTCTTTCAGGTGGGTACTGTATTTTTAAAGGGGCAATGAAGCGTAATTCACTCTCACGTCCTAGTCTAGTATTTTAATAACCTGAAGTTTATTCTATTTGCATCAATCAAGAAAGCGGGCGTGAATCAGATTTAAACTGGACTAACTGAAAGATTTCAGGCGTTGTTCTTCGTACTTTTCGGTTTATTCGCAAAGTATGATGAAGCTTCTTCCCCAAACACCACGGGTGCCGATGAGATTTTGCCGCTTGCCAAGTCTTACCCTAGTACGTTTCGATCCAAACGTGAGATAATCTTCGTTTTTCAGCTTTCCAAGACACTCATGTCATGATCTTCATCGGTTTCGGCTTTTTGATGACCTTCTTGAGGAGGTGGGTTATGTAAATCACCGCAAAATCTGGATTCAGATACGGTTTCTCTGCCCTTTCGATCAATATGCTGCTAGCCACATTCACCATCGAGTACAGTATCATTGTTCGTGGATTCCTTGAGCATTCCTTCAAGGAGCACGGTCATTTTGAGATTGGACTTGAGCAGTAGGTCTTCAGTGGATCTCCTTCAACTTCCTTAGAATCCTCACCGCTGACTTTGCCGCCGCTGTGGTGTTGATTTCAATGGGAGCGATGCTCGGAAAGTTGTCCCCAGTTCAGTACCTGATTATGACCATCTTCGAGATTCCGGTGGCTTGCGCTGCAGAGCACTACGTTGTCCACGAGCTTAAGGTATTTCCATACCTATAGATCAAAGAAAAGCGACGTTTTTCAGATCAACGACATTGGTGGTTCTATTATTGTGCATGCTTTCGGAGCCTATTTTGGGTTGGCTTGCAGCCGTGTAAGGTTTCATTTCAAAAAGTTTATCCGCTTTTAGGCTTTTGCGAAGAAGGAGCAGCGCAGTCACGAGAACGAGGGAAGCAACTATCACTCCGATACCTTCGCTATGATTGGTAAGAGGCATCTAGGGTTGTAATTTTTATTTTAGGCGCCATTTTCCTGTGGGTGTTCTGGCCATCGTTCAACGCTGCTGTGGCCGAGCCAGCTGATGCTCGTCAGAGAGCCATTATCAACACTGTCTTGTCGCTATCTGCTTGTACGATCGCGACGTTCCTTGTTTCTCAAGCTACTGAGCACCATGTGAGTCGAATTAAATGGCTCAACTCCTTCAATTCCAGAAGAAATTCGACATGGTCCACATTGCCAACTCAACCCTGGCTGGTGGTGTTGCTATTGGTACAGTAGCAAATGTGTGCCTCTCTCCCCTTCACGCCATTGTCATTGGATTTATCGCCGGTGCCATCTCTGTCCTTGGCTACCGTTATCTCACCGTATGCTCGCAATCCAGAAATATTTGTATGAATTGAATTTCTAGCCGTACCTCTCGAACAAGCTCGGTTTCCACGACACATGCGGTGTTCACAATCTTCACGGTATGCCCGCCATCATTGCCGCCATCGCATCGGTTGCCATGGCTCTTCACTATGAGCCGAGCCGTTACGGTAGCAGGTATGTAGAGTAGGGTTCTGCTTCGTTAGCGGGGGGGGGGGGGTTACCAAAATACCTTTATTCAGCGTAACTTACTTGGTAATAAGACATAAACGATTTTATAGGATTTTCCGTAGCTGGCCCTCCCCGATAACTCACCAGCACCGACATCAAACTTTTTATATTTCCGTTTTAGCCTTAACATCATCTACCCTGGGATGAACTCAACGGCTAACACTGCTGGATTTGATCAAACTGTTCAGGTAAGAAAATATATAGAAAAACCAACGAATATATATCACTAAATCCACCAAAAATTAACTGAACTTAAAAATGATTAGGCCACCCACCAAGCTGCTGCCCTCGGAATTGTTCTACTTGCTGCCATTGTCAGCGGCTTCATCACTGGTAGATAACTCCAGTTTTCTATCGTCTAAATATATTCAGGCTTCGTCCTCAAGCTCAAATTCTGGAACCAAGTGCGCGAGAAGGAGAACTTTGCCGATGCTGACTACTTCGAAACCCCGTCCGACTACGATTTCACGACTCGTGTACGTTAATTACCCCTGCTTACAGCCGAATAATGCGTATCCAATCAGCAGCCAGCTTTTTCAGATAGCTTCTTGCATCGATCACGTCGACATCACCGAGAGGACCCCGTTGCAGAAGCAAGTATAAAAATCCAGATGAATTAGACGACAATTTTGTAGAAATAAAGACTTGACTTGACGTCTGACGATGGGGACACAAAGATCATTATTGAAAAAGTTGCAAAACGCTCGAAAACGCAAACAAAATTTGTTCACAACTCTGATTGGTGCGAAAAAAACGGATTCGATAAAAACAAGGAACCAGTGAAGAATTATTATATATTATTGACAAATTATAGCAAAAAAATGTTTAAAAAAGCAAATAATTAAAAAAACACAGCCTCTACCTAATGTCGTAGCCCTCATTAACGCACTTGGGACGCCCGTCAAAAGGTAACACTCCAAAATAATGCAAAACGCGCTTAATAATCGATACCAAAACTCAATGGTAGGACAGAAACAATACACCAACCAGCTGCTTTTAAATAATAGACAACAATTCTTTCGAATTCGATTTGGATTTAGAATTTTCGATTTAGAAACTTTTGCTTTTGCATAATAGCATTTTGCATAACTTTTCATAATTTTCGGGCCACTTCACCGTAACGATTTCTTTGAAATGAATTTTGTAAAAAGCGGTCGGTTCAGCAGATTGCTTCAATTATTGAATGGAATTGACGCTCCCAAATTTACAACCAATTTCCATAGCGTCCATTTTTATAGTTTCCGCAAATGAATAAATGTCCCGCAGTTCTTTTAGTTGGAATCGGGCTGAAACCCCCAGGTCGCAGTATGACGGTACAGTTAATTAACATCTTCGGATCTGAGGCGCGAGCAATGATTTGAATGGCTGCATTGCCGGAAGTTGATTCGCCGAGCAAAAATAGAGAAGGCTCCTCAGATATTTTACTAAAATGCAGCCCGCCGGGTCCCCCTCGGAGCTGGTCGACCGCCTGCGACGGCTCTGGCAAAAGCGCCGAGTGACGTGGAAAGATGACGTCCAGGGTAGGTAGATCAGAGGGCTAAATTCTAACTTGCCCCTCTTTTTTCGTTGGATCAAATTTCAGAGCACCGAAAACAAAAAATTTGTATCCCAGCTCCCCGGTTGTCTCCAGAGGTGTAAGGCATACCAAAATGTCTGCTTTGGGTTTAGTAAACTATTTTTTAGTAAACATTAGAGCTTTCAAGCGCAAAGTGAGCTACGATACATTAGTAGGGGATCAAGAGCGTGGTATCTGGAAATGTGCCTTGGATTTTCAACCTAATTATTCTCGTCTTTCGCCATTTTTTCGGCTTGACGATAATTTATCATTGCTAATTAGAGCCCGAGCGATATTTTGGTATACTTTTGGTATACGGCTCCGTAGTGCTTTTATAGTTTTCTCATCGGAATTCGGAGAGCAGTATACAAATTGCCCTATAATCAGTCTATGGCGAGATCAGGGGCCTCCAAGCCTCGTTAGCACTATTTGAACTGTACTGACGGTACTCCATGAATCCATTCATATTTTAGATGGGCCGGCTGCCAAGAAGAAGAAAGAAGAGGAGGAGAAGAAGGACGGCGACAAGAAGGACGACAAGGTGAAGAAGGAGGAAGAAAAGAAGGACGGCGAGAAGAAGGAGGAAGACAAGAAGGACGACAAGAAGAACGAGGAGGAAGTGAAATAGGTAAAATAAGGTAATAATCTTTGGATATGATACTCGTTTTTGAAAATTTCGATGAATAAAAAAACAAAAATGAATTAAGTTGTAAGTTAAAGTCGTTGTAAGTTAAGTTTTTAGGGCGCAAATTAAATACAGTCGAAAATTTTTGCTGTTCAATCAGACGATATGCTTAAAAAAGAACAACGGGCCATAAAAAGAAACAGTTGTTTTCCTCGCCGATATTTCGCTCCCCCCCGTTAAGCTACTGTTACCGTCATTTTTAACTACCAAATTCATCTAATTGGGGAAAATTTATTGTTTCAGGGCTGTCCGCCCGGCCCCGCCGCTGCCCCGCGCCCCTCGCCCCCTGCCGCCCGTTTTTTTATTTGTATTTCAGCAATAAATTTTTATATGATTTCTGTGGTTTGATACATGGAAAGGCTACATTAAGGTTATGTGACCGGCGATTATTTTTGGCGAAAATAAAATTTTCGAAAATTGCATTGTGTTTCCTGGCTTATTTGCGTTTTGTAGCTGCACAATTATGTAATTAAGCATTATAAAAAAATTTACAGCAAAATTAGAAAAAAATAATTATATAATTAATCTTATTTTTCAAAATTTTTGTTTTCTTAAACATAGTTATCGAATGGGGATGGAAAACTATTACGACGCTTCGAATGATCCTGCCTCCACATCGATGTTCCTGGGCTTCACCTTCGACTCGAACAGCCGATCGACCAATTTTTGCGCGCACCAAAGATCAACGGCGGCTTTTTTGGTCGCTGGTCCTCGTAAATCATTCTGAACTCATCGTTTCCGCCCAAAACGCTTGACTGGGGCCGACTATTTGGACACGGCGGGGGTGGTAAGGAAGATAAGCAGTAACCCGCGGAGCAATCACACTCACAAATCAAAACTTTTCGGCCAAATTAGTGTATTCTTGACACTTCCAAGAATTCATAGCTCTTGATCTTTTTTCATCTTTCATCTTTCATGCCTCTTTGGGCTTGATCTCTGGGAATCGGGTAGCTGCGTGTGAATTTTGCGAAATAGCTGCGGCGAATTTTTCTCAAACATACTTGGGCCTGGACGTGAGCTTCTGAAGTCATAATTGGTGAATCACGCTTGAGCAGTTGGATCCCTGATTGAAGTGAATCATGGTCAGAACTGGGGAGAAGGTGTGAAGTGACGCTATCAGTCCAGAATCTCTTGATAACCTCACCTGCTATAAGTAGGACTGTCTGCCTAATTGGTTCACTGATCACTTTGAGCTCTCCGAATTGGCAGGATGCGGTTGCTAGCAATTTTATTTGGTTTTCCCCTGTTGGTACATTGTCAGAACTGGCTTCCGAAATCGCGTATCGTATGGGATAACAGCCCAGATTTGGACGAGGTAGTTTCATTTTTTAATAGAATACCGTATTTAGTATGCATTGGAAGCGTTGCAAGGGGGGCTGAAGGCTGAGGACATTCTTCTCGCGTTGCAGGTATCAAATAAAATTTGGCTTCATCTAACCTAAAATTCTCAGAGTTCCGGCAGCCAATGGGCGAATCAGGCGTGCGTCGAGGACGTTGATGACCTTGCCGGGGCCCTAAAAAATTTTACCGAACATTTGCTGGTTAATCACACGTTGACGCTTACTGAATTTGATGCAGAAGTTACACTTAAAGGTCGGAATTAATTTAGTTTCGTTAAATGCTGGATCAAATTTTATTTCAATAATTCATAAACGTTTAATCTGTGATTCTTTAGTAATCGACTCGAACGGAGGATTTAATGGAGGCTTTCTGAAGGGTCGAAAAATTTTCCAAGGTGAGGAGACTATTTGCAAAGCTTGAAACTAAGCGGGTTTCAGGTCGTTTCTCGGAGTGTCGCGGCATCAGCTACAAAAGAGAAGCTCGATCACATACCTGGAAAGGCGACATGTTCAGGTGAGGAGCTAGTAAAGTATTTTAACAAATTTTAGACTCTTCTTCGGTGGTCGAAACGGTAGTACCTGCACTGGCCAGGGCACCATTTTTGCCATTGATCTGTGCCTCCCTCGCTCGTGTTCAGCTGAAGAAATTAAAGGGGCATTGTGGGAAAAATTAGGTAGGCTGTTTAAAGCCGTATTTTACTAATATTGAATTTTCCAGATCAGCTCTGTCTGATTGGGACGAACGACGCGAATCGTGTTAACAAAACAAACGCAACCACTTATGTAGTAATGTAAGGATTAAAAATTTTTGGGAAAATATGTAAATAAAATTTACATATTTTCTTAAACCTGGGCATTATTTAGTATTTTGATGTCAATAATCGTTGGAATCTCAATCGCAGCCGGCCTGGTGGACTTTTATTTGATGGATTATCTCAAAGAATCGAGTATGGTTGATGGTATGCTTGCGGAATCTCGAGAGAATCAATTTTTTGCAGCACTTTGGTTCAAGATTTTCCTGGCATTTTCACTGTCGAAGAATATGAAGGACGTATTAAACACCGACAATGTTAATAAAGTATCGTAGATTTTAGGTTTTTACCCCTATTTTGTTTCAGCCCGGCCAAATCGGACCCCTGAATTGCATGCGATTCCTGTCTATGTGCTGGATTATTCTGAACCATTGCAATCTGGAAATTCTTAGCTTTTTATGTAGGTATTAACAGGCTTGCTGAGCATTACAAAACTTTAACTTTAAACATTCATAAAACCCTTCCTTTTTAGCGAATCTTTTGGATGTATTGGTTGACGCTGACAAACCGGCCTTCTATTTCCTCTCAAATTCGTTCTTCTCCGTCGACACCTTCTTCTTTATTGGTGGTGTTTTGCTGGCATTTCTTTGGTATGATAATTTTATTTATTGTGTATTCAGGCACTGAGCTGAAATCCTAAGGGTAATCTCAATTTTTAGGTTCAAAGAATTGAAGAAAAACAGGAGGGCGACGCTTTCTGGCAAAGGGTGGCTGATGTTTTATGTCCACAGGATCATACGGTAGCTTTAAAAAATTTAGAAATCAAGCAGTGCCCTTTTGTAGTTTGTCACCGATCTACTATCTTGCCGTATTCTTCTGGTTTGCCGTCCTGCTTCCTTCACTTCCGGATTCGAGCAACCGATTGAGTGAAGTGTGAGTAAAAATTTATAAAGATACGGTTTTAGCTAACATACCAGTAAGGCGCATAATCCGAAAATCCCATTCCAGAAACCCAGAAAAAGACGCTTGCTACGATCATTGGTGGGTAAACATCATCTACCTCCAAAATATCGTCGATTCAAATGAACAGGTCCGTTCTAGCGTATCATCGTGTAATTACTCACATTTCAGTGTTACGGCGTCACTTGGTATTTGGCAACGGACATGCAAATGTACCTATTTACGCCGTTGCTTTTGATACCGCTCGCTTACAATATGGTAAGTGAAAATCTATTAGCACCATCGCAAGTCCATCGTCAAGAACATGAACAAATCCCAAAGCACGTTTTAGGTTCTCGGTTTGGCCGTTGCTGGCTCCATCTTGCTACTATCAACAGCAGCAAATGTATTTACCATCTACCATTTTCGATACCCAGCAATGCCACCTGTTATCGGCAAAATGGACCCTAAAATCAAGAACCCAGAGTGGGTTTATTCCCCTGTAAACCAGCCACAAAAATTTTTGTGAGGGTTTAATGTTCATGAATTTTAGACACTACGTCCAATTAATGTACTACGCTGCCTGGATCCGGTGTCAAGTGTACATTATCGGAATTTTGGTCGGATATCTATTACAGATGAAGAAAACGATGAAAATCAATAAGGTAAGTAAAAGAGCTTCAGCTACGAGACGCTCTTTCAGCTGCTGAATTTGGTACTGTGGGGACTTTGCTTTGCGGGGATGTTGTTTGTTGTTCTAGTACCGTCAGCGACCCACATACAGTAAGAATAAAAATAACAAAAAATATCTAAAAAAACTTAGAGACCTAATGCCGCTATTCTGGAGAGCCGCTTATTCATCTCTATCAAAACCTCTATGGGGTATCTGCCTTTCTTGGATTGTTATATCGTGCTATTACGGCTATGGTGGTAAGAACAATACCTTAAATCCCCAAATACAACCTTTAAAGGCGTTGTCAACTCATTTATGTCCTGGGCTGGATGGGCTCCTCTTGGCCGTCTAACCTATACTGCTTATTTAATCCACTACTTTTTCATTTATTACCTTCGGGATGTGCATGATGCCGAGATTATTTGGGGGAACTATCTCACTATAGTGAGTGACAAAAAATAACGGGGAATTCCTTTTTAGTTCTCGAGCTTCGCGTTCCCCGCCATTATTCTAACATATTGTACAGCATTGTTTGCCAGTTGTTTCTTTGAGATCTCAGTCGGAAGGGTATTGTTTCAAGGCATTTATTAGTTTCGATTTTTTTGTCTAGGTCGAAGCCTTACTTCTAAATGGACATCGCAGACCTGCAGCCAATAAGGTTGAACCAATCGAAACGGAAAAGCCGACTGAGCTACAGCTCGAGAACGGCCATCAAAACGGGTTTGCCAACGGAATTCATAACGGGGTATTAGATTCAAGCAATAATTTATAAAAAAATCTCCTAGGGATTACCAAAGAAGACTCCATTGGTTGATGAAGCATGGCAATAACGGAAAAGGAAATGATTCTTTGTACATACGGTCACAACATGTCCCCTCATGAATAAAGATAACTATTTAGTACCTTGTAATGCAATTAGAAAGGAACATATAACCATTCCCTTTAAAAAAACCCAACAACTTGGCTAATTTTGCGATAGAGCCTGCAAGTCACGCAGACGAACCGCCTCCTAATGGAAAAGACCCACAGCTCCGTTCCACAAGGCCGCGTGGGGCAATGGATAGCCTATCTGCCAAAGGGGCCGAGGGTGGAGGGTTCGAATCCTTCCGTGGTCGCTGTCTGAGCAGAAGATGGAGGTTCGAATCCTTCCGTGGTCGAATTTTTTGCTTTTTGCTTTATTGACTGTTTGAAACTATTTTAGACTAGCTAACTGTGTTTTGAAAGTGTTTTTATTTTGATTGTTTTTCTAGTTCAATCGAGCGAATTATCTATGGATATGTTTCTAATGGACTTAATTAGCTAAACAAACCTAATTATGAGCAACATCTAATCTGCACTAGCTTCTTGATAGATTGTCTGCTTTTAAAAAAACACACAATTTATTTCCTTTTATCAAGAAAGCGCGACCGTGATACGCGACGCAACCGCATCTTTTTAGGCCGCTAGCGTGTCACCTCCACTTAATTTCTCCAAAAAGTCCGTCCTCCAGACCGGTACAGACCAAAAGCTCAATTATCTCTTCAATCCGTTCTTCAGTGGGCGTTCTGTGATTGATAAGCCTTTTTGACCAAGTCACAACTAGTCCAAATAGCTCGTAAAAGCCTCAAAATAACACAAAAATATCAACAAAAGTTTTGTTAAAAAAATCAGGAACCAAAGTTCCCTTTCACACCATCAAGGGTTTTTGACTTGCCTAATAATCTACAATAATATGGAAATTTTAGTTCACCTTTCTTGAAAACTATGCAAAAACGCGGAGGTGCAAAATGACGTTAAGCCGCCCACTGTAACCTGCAAGATAAGCCATCAAATAAAAGCAGACTGGAGATCAATTTGTGCACAGTACGAACAATCCTAATTAAATGCGTCTATTGGCTCTTTTCATAATTTTCCCTTTATTAACATCCAGTCAAAATTGGTTCCCGAGAACTGGAAGTCGATTGAAGAAGCTTACTGTCAGCGATGCGGTAGCGATTAAACAACCTGATTACCTGATTTTTGTTTAGAATTTCTTGGGGTTTCAGAAGAACGACTTGAAAATCTTCAACGTCATTCAAAAACTACAGGTTTTATCAGAAACTTGTTTTTATTTTTTGATTTTCAGAAAAATGGGATCCAATGGGCTAATGAAGCCTGCGTGGAGGATATAGAGGACCTTGCCGATTCTTTATTGAGTTTTGGGAAGAATTTGGTGATTAATCACACATTCGTGCTAACAAAATTCGATCAGGAAGTCACGATGAAAGGTAGTTTTAATTATCAATTCTGCCAGCCAGATATAAATTATTTTATTTCAGTTATCGATTCTAATGGCGCTCTTAATGGTGGATTTTTGGATGGACGCTCTGTATTTGCAGGTGTTTCTTGCTGGTGTTATCCCTTTAAAGACCAGGTGTTATGGATTCTTTATCGATTTGCCTTGCCAATCCCTTTAATAAGAATAAAAATTTTAGGCCGGTTCTCCGAATGCCGTTTGATAAGTTATAAGAAACCGGACCGTTCGCATATTTGGCAAGGTGACATGTTCAGGTTTAAAATACTTTGTTATCATAACATTACCAATACTAGGCTATTTTTCGGGGGACGTAATGGAAGTGTTTGTGACCCAGATGGCACCATTTTCGGCATAGATTTTTGTTTGCCCGTTTCCTGTTCGGCTAATGAAGTCAAAAATTTGTTGTGGCAGCAATTCGGTAAGTCGGCCTAAACGTCATGGCAAACGGGAATTTTTTGAAACAACTTTTTGTAGATCAGCTTTGCTTGGTTGGGAAAAACGCGGAAAATCATGCGAATAAGAAGACGGCTGTTACGTATATTACTATGTGGGTTTTCGGGGTCAATAGGGAAACGCGATAGAGAGAGAGACAGCGAGAGAAAGAAAGAGAGAGAGAGAGGGAGCGAGAGAGAGCGAGAGAGAGAGACAGTTGTTTTACCACTATAAACCCATGCGAAATCTTTAGTTGTGTGATGTCCGCCATTGCCGGAATTTCCATTGCTGCCGGAATTGTCGATTATTGCCTATTGGAACACCTCAAAAACACAATACTTGTCCAGAGTAAAAGACCTAAGATTACTAATAAGGCTTTAGACATCTGGTTCAAGCTGTTTAGGGCATTCTCACTATCCAAAAACATGAAGGACGTGCTGAACACTGACAATGTCAACAAGGTGTTGTAAATTTTGGCCGTTCGTCTGTCGTTAAAATTGAAGTACGCTGTTATTCCAGCCTGGCCAAATCGGGCCATTAAACTGTATGCGTTTTTTGTCGATGTGCTGGATTATCATGGGCCATGCAAATTCGTTTATGCTGGGATATCTCTGTAAGTGTGTAAAAAGTCTGTCCCCACCTCTTTAGCCAATATTCGTGAAATTGTTCGCGATGCCGACAAACCGCTCTTTTATATAATTTCGAATTCGTACTTCTCGGTTGATACGTTCTTCTTTATAGGCGGTGTATTGTTGTCATATCTCTGGTAGGCGGGTATTGATTTTTAACTAGCTTGTTTAGGTTTAAAGAATTGAAAAGGAATCGTCGGGGTACACTTTCTGGGAAAGCTTGGTTGATGTTTTATGTTCACAGAATTATACGGTGGGTAAAACAATTCTGGAATAAATTTTTGGAAGCTTTTCAGATTGTCTCCCTGCTATTACCTCGCCGTTCTATTTTGGTCTTGGATTTTATTGCCTTACATTCCTGATTCTAGCAATAATTTAAACATGGTGTAAGTCTAGCTTCATTGCTCTGTCACTATTTCTATAAAATTATCTTTAACAACTTTTCGATGATTTAGAGATGTTCCCGAAGATCCATGTCGGCAATATTGGTGGGTCAACTTTTTGTATCTCCAGAACATAGTCCATGCCAAAGAAGAGGTAGGTGTAACGGGTAGCGGAGCGTACTTTTTCAGTGCTACGGTATCACATGGTATCTTGCGACTGACATGCAAATGTATATATTTACTCCATTGCTTCTGATACCTTTCGCTTACAATATGGTAAGTTACTATCGAACTGGAACTTCCATTAGCACATATTAAAAATGTTTCAGGTCCTGGGCTTAGCGATGGCTAGTTCCGTATTGCTCCTATCCACAGCCGCGAATATATATACCGTATACCATTTCCGTTTCCCTGGTTTCCCTCCAGCCCTCAATGCTCAAGACCCGAAAGTGAAACATGCTGAGTAGGCACCCCTAATAATTCTCATTATATCTCCCCTTATAGTGACTACAGTATGCTAATGTATGAGGCACCCTGGATTCGATGTCAAGTGTACATTATCGGAATTTTGGTCGGCTATCTTCTGCATAATAAGAAAACCATAAGGATAAACAAAGTGAGATAAAATTAATGTCCACATAAGACGTATTTAGACTCTAAACCTAGCGCTTTTTCTATTGAGCTTTGCGGTAATGCTTTTCGTGGTGATGATTCCATCTGCAAATCCACACCAGTAAGGCTGTTCCGAACCCTTTAAGGTGCTTTTATAGACACTTAATGCCGCTATTCTGGAGAGCTGCGTACTCTGCACTATCAAAACCTCTCTGGGGTCTTTGTCTTTCTTGGATTGTGATATCATGCTATTACGGCTATGGCGGTAAGCTCTAGCCACGAAATTTGCATTGACAATCATTTTAAAGGGTTAGTAAACTCGTTTATGTCATGGCCGGGATGGGCCCCACTCGGTCGACTGACCTATACAGCCTATTTAATTCATTTCCTCATCATCTACTATTTTATCGACATCCATGAGCCTGAAATATTTTGGGGAAACTTTCTGGATCTGGTAGGGATCTAGAAAATCGCAACTACGGAATATTCTTTGCAGTTTGCTAACTTCACAGCTCCGGCGATTTTGATTACCTACGTTCTATCTTTATTGTGGAGCAGTCTTTTTGAGGTGCCGATCGGAAAGGTCGGCTGATTTATAAAGTTATCGGAAATAAGTTTTAGGTGGAATCTCTTTTACTGAGCAATCACAGGAGGAGGGGAGGCGAGAAATTGGAGCAAGAGAAGCCCATAATAGAAAATGGAGTTGCGGGTCAAGATCGGCAAAATGAGGTTCGCTAGTCAGCCTGCCATTTGATGACATTGCTTTAGGTACTTCCAGTAAAAATCGGAGTTATCGAAGAGGTTCAAAGCTGAAAAGCCGCAATCTTTGCCATTTACCCTACGGTTTCTATTGAATTTTCATAATAAAAACTAATTTTTGTACGGGTGTAACGGCCAAATTTTTCTCAAAATATCTTTGCTGCCTGCCACCCATGGGGTTTCCGCAAAGTACTTAAAAGATAATAGAGCTTTCCGTACACAATAATTGCTTGGAAAAACGGATCATAAGGAACCGGGAAACGAAGGACTGCATTTTCCGAAGATCAGTTCTTAGAGCTCAGACACCTAATCAGTTGACAAAATTGGGGGCGCGCGCGAGAGAGAGAGAGAGAGAGAGGGAGAGAGAGCGAGGAAAAAAGAGCGAGAGAGCGGGAGAATGAATGGATGTGTTCGCTGTAAATTAATACATCCTTAATTGTTTAATAAAATTGAAGAATAATTGCTACTAAGAATAAGTTTTTACAGTCAAAACCACGTTAATGTACAAATATAGTTTAGTTTACTCACATAAGTTTGCAACTCCGGTGCAGCCTGATGATTTATCACCATTCAGTAACTTGCATTACTAGTCCGATACGTACCCGACTGACTTTTGCTCAATGACAACTTAACCTAAGCCTAAATTGTCACCATTTAGTGGCTTAACAACCAAGGAACGCTAGGACTCGACCGTCTTCTGACTCATTAGCGTTCAGGCTAACTCGTGGGTTCAATATGCCTTAGAACAATGAATCAGGGTGCTCAACTGATCGAGGAACCAACGCTAAATGACGCTAAATCCACCCACAATGATAAGCCCGGAAGAGGCTATAAGTAGCCTTTGTACTGTCTGATAGGTCAACCTGTTCCGCTTTTACTTCGGGGTTTTGATGAGGGCATTTGGCCTTCTATTAGGGCTTCCATTGTTCGCGAGGTGCCAGGAATGGATCCCCAGGTCGAGCATGAGGTGGGAGGAGGAGCCCGACTTTCAGGTATTGCAAGTTAAGTTTTCTTAATAAATTCAATTACAGTATATTGCCGACTTGCTCAAAAGTGGATTAAAACTGGAAGAATTCATTCAAGGGTTACAGGTTTGGCTCTGAAAACTGAAGTTCTATATTTGTTCCAGAAACCCGGAACTCAATGGGCAAATCAGGGCTGCATGGAAGATATTGAGGACCTGGCCACTTCCTTAGCCGAGTTTGGAAAGAATCTGTTGATCAACC
>JBBGBA010000384.1:0-66512 GCA_038088335.1 Mesorhabditis sp. LJ9110
AGAAATCGTCATTACAGAAAACAGACATACTATTCTCGCTTATAGGATAGGATTAAAATAGTGTCTGAGCGGTTATTCGAATTTTGCTTGTTTTTGCCATAACTATTTTATTTTACACCAGGGTTGAAAAGTCGCTTCGCGACTTTTCAACCCTCCCCCACCCCAATGAAAGTTTACACTTTCAAACCGGCCGACCCACGCTGAAAAAAGTGAAAAATCGCCTCGTACTTTATATAGGCCTCCCCTTTCCGGTGATTAATTGATTCCTAACAAAGGGGTGTCGGATTTTCAACAAAAACTATAATTTAATGTCGAAAATAGACGATTTTTGATAAATCTGATGTGTGTGCAGTCATCTCCTGGACATTAGGCACCTAATGATGTATCAAACATGACCCTCACTACTATCCTTCTTGAGATACGGCTGGAACAACCTGACGGAAGTTGCATGCAAAGTGCATACACACACACAAACACTATTTTTTTATATATAGTAGGATTATTTTCCGTTGTAATTAAAACGCTTAGTATATTTTTAACGCTCTATCGAGTGGCTTTAAGGAACTTTTAAAATTGAAAACACGCACCTCCTGTTCCTATAGGGAAATCGCGTTTAAATTTTGTTTTTGTTTTAACTATTTGATATTAAATTATTTTAGGCTAAAATTAAAACTCTTAGTATATTTTTGAAGCTCTATCGGATGGTGTCAAAAAATCGCGAAAAAAACGAAAATATCAAAAAATGGGAGCCGGGCTGGGGAGAAAGTAAACCGAGCCGTTTTTGCAAGTTTAGGTTGGTGGCTCGTGTTTGTTATTGCCACTAAAAAGCGATTTGAACAACTTTATCAATTCAACGATAAGCTACCAGAAGCCCGAATACCTGCCGGAATTGATCTGCCGGGGCTTGAGCTCCCATCACCTCCCAACTAGTATAAACGCAGCGGTGCAATCGCCGAAATTTGATCGCGAAAAGAACATGTAAGTTTTTCTATTCTCTAACTTTCAAAAAATTTCAGGAAACTGAGAACGTTGCCTCGTTCCATACCATAATAAGAGAATACCTCAATATGAATACCCACGATCTTCTCTTCGATCTGAGCGATGTTTTTGCCATACAAGAAAACGTTTGATTTTTTGGAGTTGCCTTTTCAAAAAATCTAAGGAAAGCATTAAAATTATTTAGACTTCCGCCGTATTAAAAGGATTACCTGAATTCGAAAATGATGACAACCCCCATCTTTCCAACCATGATTTTTATGGTCACGGGCTGGGAAATTGCTCAAATAGTGTAGAGCTTCCTATCCTATAAGCGAGAAAAGTATGTCTGTTTTCTGTAATGACGATTTCTCGGCCGTGAGGCCGAATTTCAAGCTGACTTTTGGCATGAAGGTGGAAGAACACATTTGTCAGACACGCATTTTTTGTTTTGCGAAATTCTTTTCATTTAACGGTTTTAAAGAAAAATAGGAAAATCCTTAACAAATGGGCCAATTGCGTGGTGTCGGGCATAACTCGCTTCCATTTGCAATTTCGGGTGAAATGTGACCAGTATGGTTGATAGGGGATCACGCGCATCTTATTATCTTAACAAATTTTCTGCAGATTCAGACTCAAAAACTTAATTTTGTAAAGTGACCAGAAGGCCTCCCTCCTGGGGGCATTAGGTCGGCCTTTTCTGTGCCTCCCTGCCCCCCATTCCCCGGAAGAGAAGAGGGCTTTCCCGCCGTCGGTTCTCATCTACCCCGTGGTGTAGAGGATTTGCGCCCGGCCTACCACGCCTATGGTCGTGGGTTCGGATCCTGGGCAAATCCAACTTTTTGCTTTTTGGTAGCTTAGCAACTAACCATATTTCTAGGCTCTCGGTGTGCGAGACTTAGACCTGGCTCTCGCTCTAGCGCCGCAGGCCCAAGAGAAGCTCCTTCCCCCAGGCTCTCGCGCCGCAGGAAATCGGAACGCTGGCTCTAGCGCCGCAGGCGAAAGAATGGCACCATTACTAAGGTCCTTGCGCCGCAGGCTAAAAGAAGAAGGTATTCAAATTCATGATTCCTGGACGGGGTCCAGTGGAAAATGGCCGCGAAGCGGTCTTTTTCCACTGGTTAAATGATAAAGAAAGAATTGATTGTATAAATTTTTGGTTTTATTTTTCGCAATTCCCGGCCAGGGGATAGTAGCTGGGACCTAGAGCCACCGATTGGTAGCCTTAAAAAATTTTTGGGACCTTCTGGCTGGGGGGGGGGGCGGTAAAGTGAACTCTTGCCCATAAAATGTTACTTGAAAAGCGTACCGTTGAAGTAGTGGCTAAAGAAAGCAGATTCAACATTTTGCTTTTCGAAGGGACGTATCGCCTCCATT
This sequence comes from Mesorhabditis sp. LJ9110, assembly GCA_038088335.1. Lineage (NCBI taxonomy): Eukaryota > Metazoa > Nematoda > Chromadorea > Rhabditida > Rhabditidae > Mesorhabditis > Mesorhabditis sp. LJ9110. Next base: position 2,353 of record JBBGBA010000384.1, read on the forward strand.
GGACTCTAAAATCGCTACAACGCTTAACATAAAAACATACTTCAGTATTCCGGCATCCAAGTAGGTGAGCTGGTGGTCGTTGGCGTCCAGCCGGCGACCAATCCACCCTTGACTAGATTTCCGCTGCACCGGATGTGGTCCAAGTACTCCATCATTTTGCTGAATTTCTTGCAATAGACTGACTTCAAAATAACCTACGTTCTCGTGTTCGTCCGTCAACTTATTTGAAACTTATCCGAGGTCGTTCAGTTCATGCGGGAATTATTTTCCAGAGTTTTCAGTGTATTAGCATTCCTTTTTCGATGAGCAGCAAAGTGGTTTTAAACCTTTTTTTCTTATTTGAAGCCCAAATAGCTCCTCGGAATTGCCACTAAAATCTTTAATAGAGACCCAGCGAAAAAGGTGCGATGTATTAGCGGTAGGATCGACTGGGGTACGATCATTACTTCTAAAATCATTACTTCTAAAAGTCATTGCTTCTAAAAGTCATTACTCAAAAGTCATTGTTTCTAAAATCTTTACTTTAAAAGTCATTACTTTAAAAGTCATTTTTAAAAATCTATTTAAAAACGTTCTTAAAATTTAGGCGGATTACCAGTAGGGGGATAGAGACCGGATTACCAGTAGCGGTAGGATAGAGACCGGATTACCAGTAGCGGTAGGATAGAGACCGGATTACCAGTAGCGGTAGGATAGAGACCGGATTACCAGTAGCGAATTCTCTCTCCCCTTACCAGATGCAACCATCTCCGGGATCGGCGACCCGTGGTGCCAGTCGGCTTCTGGAAAGGACCGTTTCAAATGATTCAGGATTCAAAGGATCAATTAATTTCTTATCCCCCAAAATAAATAGGAAATTCCAAAACCTTTATAAGCAGTAGGATAGAGACCATGTGCACGTTTTCCTTGGCTTCCGGGAATCATCCAGCCCCATTTTCGTGAAAAATTCTTACTAAACTTTGGGTCAGCGTGAATTTTCTGGCGAGTTTACGTACGAGTTTAGGGTGCGGTACTGTCTCAAAGGCTTTGGCAAAGTCGATGTGAACTACATCGGTCAACAATACTGTTTCTTGGGCCAATAGGTGGTTTAAATTTTAAATAGCGATCATTTTTTTGGTCCTGAGCGGAGGAAGCCAAATTGATTGGCAGAGAAGAGCCATTTTCAGTCCTTTTCGCTAGTTCAGCAAAGCTTCACGTATTATCTTTCCCATAACCTTGAAACCTCGCTGCAAATCTTTTTGAACGTGAAGAGATAGAAAATCATACCTTCTATAAAAACTTGGCCGTTTCCGCGACCACTTTGATGATTGTGCAGGATAAGGAGCTCGAATTCTAGAAAAGAAATCTGGTATTTCTAGCCACACCTTACGTTTTATTGCAAGTGAAGTATTGATCCCAACCGCGTCTTTTGCCGGGGCGCGGAAACCACCAAATCGTTGTTTCCTCATAACGATATCAGGGTAGAAGCAGTTAGGTTTGCGATATTGACCAGGAGTGTACTCTCTGAAATATGGCTTGGCCTGATTTTTGTGCATTAGCAAATCCTCACCCGTTAAGAAGCTAGTTCAATTCATTTTGCATTGACTTTGAAACCTTCGGTTTGAACTCTCGTGTTTTCCTCTATTTTTTTGTTCTGAAATATTAAGACTTTTTCTGAAAGTTTTGCAATTTTTTAAATATAATTAGTTAGCGGGAATCCAACCTTAGATCAATTTTTTGGTGAAATACTGGGAGGCTCTGCTTTGGGACTGTTGGTTCTGCAGCACAAGGAGCTCCAGTTCTAGCAGAAAGTCTGGTATTTATGCGCCACGCCTTACGTTTTATTGCAAGTGAAGTATTGGCATCAGTCTCGGTTAGGACAGGGCCGGAAACCATAAAATCATCACTTTCTACTGGCGTAACAAGACGAGGGCTCACGATTTTGACTCCCGGTCCTGGAATTATTTAAACCCTTGTAAATTATTGAGTGCTTGCCTTCCATCGAGCTAATTCAATTAATTTTGCAATGACTTTGAAATCTTCGGTGCGAACTCTAGCTTTTTCCTTTGTCCCGTTTTCTGAATTATAATAACGGTGACTCGTAGCACTTACCGGTTTGGTAAAGTGGTTTGCGGTTTTTTTGTCATTTTCCGACAATGATCAAAACCATAAAATCTCAGATATTTTTGCCCGGTTTCGTGGAGGACAGACGGACAGACACCACTACTCAATTCTTATAGTTGATGCCAGGCCATCTTCTTACGTTTATTGTAACATTAAAAGGTGGTTGCTGAACAAACCTTGCTCCGTCCGCAGTCCGTTACTTCAATAAATCCTCGGCAAGGTTGACAAAGTGTGAATTAATTAGCGTAACATCCTGGTCGTAGGGCGACTCCTCCTAAATTCGAGATAATCATAAATCATAGTTGTTGAAAAAGTTGAAATCATTTTAGACGCTTTGCGGCTCTCAAAGACTTTTCGGTAGGATCCCCTCGGGAATCTTGGGTTTTTTTATCTGTAATTACGCAGATTCGTAAAAATTTTATCTACCCGGATTTAAGATATATATTTTTTACGTTTTACTCATCAACTGCTCGATTCCTTTAGTAATTCCACATTAAACTTTAACAAAATATTAATAAATCGACGAGGGTCGCGATATATTTTTCGACGTCTTCTGAAATTCAAGATGCCGAAAATTGACATGGCTCACCAGAGTTTAATTTTTAAGGTTTAACCCAATCTTCAGGTGACAACCCATGTTATCTCTCTCGCCTCTCTTGGTGGAAATGGAACATGTCACTGCCTAGAATATTAATAAATCGACCACCCTCGCTACGGTTTTTTATCTTCTTCTGAAATTCAAGGTGCCGAGAAATGAAATGGCTCAGCAGAGTTCAATTTCGAAGGCTTACTGCAGTACATAAATCATCATTTTCCGGGAAAACGATCACTTTTGGAGAAAAAATCGACCAAATCGAAGTGGATATCTAAAAAACACCATTAACAATACTTCTTCGGTGTTTTTGCAATGGGAATTTCATAAAAAGAAGCTGTAAAGTGATCGAAATAAGGGGATTCACTTACAATTATGTTTTTGCAGCTCGATTGTCAGGAGTGACCGGTAGCTGAAAAGCATGTATGTCGATGAAAATCATGCAATCTCATCTACTTTTTGGGACACCTTTGGGCACTTTTCCTAAAACATGTTGGTGACAATAAAGTTTGCAGGGTCCGAACTCCTTTGAAAACATTTTAGACCGCATTCAGCTATGCCACGGCTCTGTGGGTTCGCTGCGGCTCTTCTCGGTTTTTTTTCCTTAAACTATTCGTAAAAATTGTCTGTCAGATTTTATACTTTTTACGTAAATGTTTTCCTACACTTTAACTGATAAAGCTTACCCGATTACTCCATTGATCGTGTACGTGTAATTTTAACAAAAAAAATCGGGACGCGCTTGACCATGGTTTATACGAACGATTAGCTCGGTTTGGTTCGGGCTGTTCTGGCTCTTCGTGGGTTTTTTTCTTAAAATAATAAAAACGTAAAATAATACAACCGGATTTAAATATATCAGATTTTTACGTTTTATCGAACAAAATCTTACGTAATTTGTGTCATTCGTCAAGTGCGTTTTCATATATTAGGAATTAATTGGTGTCGCACGTCACTTGGTTCCTGTCTCCTTCTGAAATTGAGGATCGCGAAAAAGTCCTGCACTCACCATTAGTTTTTAAGCTTCCGGCTAGTCCTCGTGTCGCGACATTCTTATCCAAATTAACATGATGAATTAAGCAAATCGCCTCTTGGAGAAAGCGACAAATTTTAGTGGAAAAATTGCCCAGGTCGAGGCGCAGACCTAAAATAACGATTAACAATTATTTGGCAGTGTATTTGTAAGGCTAGAGGATGTATGGGATAAGTGATCTATTTCATAGAAAAAGGCTGAAAATAATGTTTCGCCGGTTCAAAAAAATGGGAGCAAAATGGATTTTTCGAGGGTGCTGTGATGATGGCGATGCACCGTTGATATGAATCATCATCATGACATGACTCGACGGCATTTCAGCAGCAAAATCGATTAATCGCTGAAAAAGAAGGCAGATCCATGTCCTTTCACGTAAAAAATTAGAAATGCCATTAATTTTGCATTACTTTCAACTTGCAGTGACTTCCGCTCTAACCTGGAAGTTAATGTGCATTTTCTCGGATTTTTATGTAAAAAGATTTATTTTAGCATGGACACCAGATTCATGACCAATAGCATCGTCTTCTTTGTACAAATATACAAATGCAGATGTTTCTAATTTGGCACTCCCATCTCGATTCCTCTAGCATGTCTCAAAGTTTGAAAAAACCAACGTTCATGTTCTCGCTAGCCGAAATTCTCAAAATTATAAAATACAAATTGCGTTGCGTTGCGTTGGTTTTATAGATACTTGTTATCGTGCACGAAAGCTTTTTCGCAAAGACCATCATTCTCGTGGCCTTTGAGAACCCACGCAATATCAGGCTACCCTGAGCCTGTCGCGGGGTACGCGAAAAATTTGATCGGCTAACGGGCCCCATAGTGTCCGATCGACGCTTCCGCGAATAACCACCGCGCGCGCGTTTTGACGAAAGAAGCCGATCATGTCAGGCGTCACTTCGGGCTCATCGGAACGGAACTGTAGCAGCCGATATTTGTGATTGACTGGCTTCATTATTTCTAACAAACCAGGCACCACAATTTGCGAGACCATAGACATTGATAATTCGAATGTTCGCAGCCCACGGGGGATACGGTAGGTGACATTGCCCGACAGTTCGACCTTCAGTACCGTATTTCCCTTAGTAGCAACAACATAATACTTGGACTATCGATTGTTACCATTGCTCTCGGCCCGCCAGGCCACGCATCATAGTAGATATCGATCCCCTGGTTAGACTCGGAATTTACGACAGAATACGGGCTCAGCGTATTTGTCGCCGCTATCGTCATTTTCCATAGAAAGCGGCAAGAGCGGGCGAATCGGAATCGTGACTTCGGATCAAATGTGCTGATATATTGGTGAAGACGTCGATGCACTACCATAGGTAATGCTATGAATTCGGACGATTGTTCCTCCTATAAGCGGAAGAATTGCGACGCTTTTGCGATCACAAAAAGTCCATCTAGATCAGTTTTTTCAGCTGATTCTGAACCTGCCGTCAATTTTCCCCCTAGCCCGATTTTTATCGAGATATTATCTGTTTCAGCATTGCTAGAATATAGCACAGAGCAGAACCGGAATCAGCGCAAAAAACTGGACCCAATAACGGCCCTTTCATTGCAAAGTTCAACTCCCCATTTCCCACTGTAAAGTGTTTTTACTCAAGTTGGAGTTTCGATTCGGGACCAAGTGCACCTTGTGCAGAATTTTTCGCTGATTCCGAATCCGTTTTCCAAATTTGCTGCGGACTTTTATTTTGAAAGTTATACAGCAGTTATGGTAGTGTTTTTCACCAAAATCAAGGAACCGTTATCGTTTTCGATTTTCCTGATCAATTTCAACTTCAAAATTGGCTAGAGATTGGCTAGACAAGCATCTTAAAAGTCAAAACAAGCTTTTTTATAAAAAATTAAATTTTTTATGCAAAAGCAAAAGAAAGATGCAGGGCGGGGATCCGAACCCCCCCCCCCCCTGCGGTTGGCAAGCGAGTACTTTGCCAATGCACCGTGGTGCCAACCGGGAGGGGAGCTGTGACAGAGTACTTCAGGGCCCCTGGGCCCGGCAGCATCATGGCGGGAATAGTGGACCAGGATCCGAATTTTTGGCTTTTTTCAGGCTTAATTTGCACCAAAATGACTTTTTAAATAAAAGTCCGCAGCAAATTTGGAAAACGGATTAGGTATCAGCAAAAAATTCTGCACAGGATGCACTTGGTCCCGAATCGAAACTCCAACTTGAGTAAAAACACTTTACAGTCAGCAGTTCCTTGTAAACCGGAATACCTGTGAGTCGTCGCATCTGCTCCTCGATTTTCTGCATGGCAGGTACACGCCGATAGATTGGCCCATTTAATGTTAGTTTCTAGGGAGAAGCCCCGATCAATACTGAAATGACAAGGTAAATTTGGGCAGAAAGGCGGCAATGAATTGAAAGAAAAACAATGACCTTGCACCCCAAAAAGGTACTGATAACGCCTTCCGAATACATCAATCAACAAGATAACGGGCATCTGAAAATCGCTACCAGCTGTTGAAAGTGTTGTGAAATTCATAATGGAGCAATTTTGGGATTTAGCAGCGGACAAAAACCCATCAGGTGGGGACCTTTACGACACTTAATGGGGTGATGCAGGGCACCAGATACATCCCAACAAGACAGAATCGCTAGATCTGATCCGATTCGCTTCGGCTTCGCTGGGCTATAAACCCAAAAACTGTTTGCATCAGATGTTGGTTTATATTGGCGGTGACACAATGCTATCATCTGGTACCTCTATACGAAAAACGCTTTATTCCTTAAAACAGAGCCAGAGCGGATGTTTGATGACGATGACAATCAATTTCGTGTCAACGCTATCGTTGCGCCGCTGATCGTATTCTGAAGAGATTTTTTAAATCGGTGGGAAATACGGCGTCGCATAAAATTTTTGCTTCAGCGTTTCCAGTTTCTTAAATTCCGGCAAAACCAAGCTAATTCGGGCATTCATAGGTCCAACCGTGCCTGTCGCTTTCCAACGGTCGCCCGAAAAATCGTTGCTTTATAAAACGAATATTACGCTAAAGTATATATGAGTGTGCCGGATTTCGTTCGGGGTCAGACCTCTCACTTTATCGGGCACAAAAAAGTGAAACAAGCGGGGTCGGTGGTCTATCTTCTGTTCTCTCCTCTCGAGATCGTGGTCGAAGATGTGCGATGGTAGCGTGTCATTGGCGGTGATGAATCTAAAATTTCGTGGGTATACAGGGCGTCCCAAAAAAACCGCTCATTCCAAACCCCAAGGGATTTTAAAATTTTTCTTTACATGGCCAATTTTTTCAGTATTGAAAACGCACGGCATTTGCTTGTCTCCAATATGTCTCTGCATTTGTGTGGAATCCGAACTTACAGCACAATCGTTTTCCTGAAAAATAGCCGCACATCTTTAAAAACTAAAATTCTGTTCCCCCCACCACCCCCTTGATCTTTGACAAATAGCCAACCGCGCCGCAACGCAACGAAGCGTTTCTTAGCCATTTTCGGAGGCGAAAACGTGTCAATTCGCAAATTCTAAAGCGTTTTTTTTAATCAGAAGGCTAATTTTTGCGGTTCTGGCGGTTTCAATTATTAAAATCAGCCCGCGAATGATGGAGTTCTGGCAATGGGTCCTAGTGGGCATTACGACACGTAAATAGATATATTTCGTCGATAGATCGTAAGGCTACAAACTATACCGTTTTAACTTTCTAGGCCGCATAGCAAAATCTGCCACCACACTCTTGGGTATCTGAAATATTGAATTCCCAGGTCCAAAGACATAGCAGACCTTGTTTCCTTCGTCAACACTAGGTATGGCAGAAGTCGAGATTCGTGTCCCCGATCACTGCTTAAACGCTAATCATTAATAACTATTTGGCAATAGTTAAATGGGATTTTGAGGAGGTTTAATGGTATTTTTGGGGATATTTTGGGGCTGGGATTCCGGGTTGGTACTAAAACGTAGGATTGGTTCTAATTTTTTTTGAGCCACAAACAAATTCATTTTTTACGAAATGTCCGCCCTCCGTAAGGGCTTCAACATTTGCTTGAAATTTTTTTGCAATAGACTGAAAAGAAAATAACTTACTTTATTTGTTGTGTGGTTTGAGGCGGGTTCGTGGTCTCAACTAGTGTTGGACAGCACCCCAAAGAGAGCACCCGGGTGTTTCCACCCGGGTGCTTTTATTTTCACCCGGTGCTCTAAAAGCACCCCGGTACTTGTCACCCTGGGTGCCCCAAAGCACCCGGGATGGAAAAACACCGGCCGAGAAAGGGTGCTCTGAAGCACCCTGCCCCAGTGGGTGTGGCACCCCAGCGCCCTTGGCTAAGAGCACCTGCTCGCACCTGGGGTGCCTGTGGGGTGCTGTCTGGGGTGCTTTTTGCCAATGACCGCAATATATGAACTAGCTATTTTGTCGAATCAGGAGATGAACATCATTTTCGAGCAGTTCACACAACTCGGCGCCAATTCGATTGCAACTCATTTGGGGTCGTTTGGAGCATTTCTTCGAGGTTGTTGAACACGGCGGACGATTTCGAGACGTTTTTTTCTAACCGCTCTAGCAGCCTAAAGAAGCTTGATAGAATTGCTTCAAGCCGTTGAGAAGGTTGCATTTTGAACGCTCTTTCCAACGGTATACTTGCCGTTCTCCAAAACCGTCGGGGGACAGAGAGGGGAGCGTTTTAGTGCCGGAAAGGTGTACCTGTCGAAGTTGTCGCCGCACTAAAACCATCATATCTCGATTTGCACTGCGAATCCTGGATCGCGAAGGGCACCATTCGAAAGAGCGCGAAAAGTTCTATCTGCCGCACAAGTTTGAGCTTCGAGCAGCTTTGCCCAGGCTGTTAGAGCGGTTAGAAAAACGTCTCGAAATCGTCCGCCGTGTTCAACAACCTCGAAGAAATGCTACCAAACGACCCCCAAATGAGTTGCAATCGAATTGGCGCCGAGTTGTGTGAACTGCTCGAAAATGATGTTCATCTCCTGATTCGAGCAAAATAGTCTAGTTCATATATTGCGGTCATTGGCAAAGCACCCCAGACAGCACCCACAGAGCACCCAAAAGGCACCCCTGGTGCCTGAAAGCACCCTGGGTGCTTTCTGGAGCACCCCAAGGGCGGCTGGGGTGTTGAGCACCCACTGGGGGCGGGGTGCTTCCAGAGCACCCTCTCTCGGCCGGGGTGCTTCTTTCCCATCCGGGTGCTTTTTGGGGCACCTGGGGTGAAAGCACCCCTGGGTGCTTTTTTAGAGCACCCCGGGGTGAAAATAAAAGCACCCCGGGGTGGGAAAAAAGCACCCCGGGGTGCTCTCTTTGGGGTGCTGTCCAACACTAGTTGAGACCAAGTTCTTTCAAATATTTCCTGATAAAACCCGTCAACTAACAAGTATAAAATCATGCCTTATTGTTTTCGCGTTTGGAGAAAAACCCTCGACTAGCTCTGCAATCGCGTTATTGTATTTTCAGGGGTCGCTCGAGCTTCCAGGAAAGTCTGGTATTTCCTCGGTATACCTCACGCTCTCTGCATTTCCTTTTCGCCAACAGCAAGCTATTTTTGAAACATTTTTTCTTCTTTTGAAATCAATATAGACAACGTCCGAGGGAAATCTTTTTTTTCTTAAGCTAAAAACTAGCTTTGAATATGACTTAGTAATTGTCAAGTCGTCGAGCGGTTAGGCGAGATAATTCTAAATTGGCGGTTCGAAAGCAATTTTTATTCTTTTAGATAGTTCCACAGAGTTTCGTGCATTATCTGGGCGATAATCTTGGAAATGATGCCGACTTTGCCCACCTGATCCGGTTTTGATGTATGAAATAGCGCGACGTGTGGATCAAGAGGTCGACACCGCGCCGGCGTTAGTTTAGATAATTTTTAATTTAATTTGAAAGCTTGTAATCTAATTCTTGTCCATTCCATTAGCGATGGCTGTATTTTTTGACAGTGGTTCTTTCAGAAGTTTTAGATTTCCAGAGATAGATAAATATAGTTACTTACATGATTCATGCGTTGTGATAGTTTGTTGGTAAAAAATGGGGCTGGACGCCTTGGTCGTTGGGGGGTTGTGCGGTGACGAGCTTGGGTTCTAGGAAAAGGCGTGGTACTGCTTCGTCACACCTTACGTTTCGTTGGAAATGAAGTATTGGAATCCTCCTCGTCCAATACAGGGTCCGGAAAGCACCAAGTCAGCACTTCCTACTGGTATCACACGGTTCGTATGGTTCGCGATTTTAACTCCTGGTCCTGGAATATGACTTGGCGTAATCCTTGTAAATTAAGAAGTGCTTACCTTGCAGCGAACTAGTTTAATTGTTGTTGGTCCGCAGTGAACAGGAGCTCGAGTTCTAGCACACGTCTGGTGCGTCTTCGATTTGGCTAGAGTTTACTTTTTTTTATTCATTTTTTCCTTATTTTGGGTTGTAATTAAAATCCTTCGTATATTTTTTGACGCTCTGTCGAGTGGCGTTAAAGAAATTTTGTAAAAATGTCGAAAATGTCGAAAAGTGCTTTGCACCTCCTGTTCCCATGCGGGAAACGGCGTTCAAATCTTGTTTTTGCTGTAACTATTTTATATGGTTGTATTTTGGGCTAATGTTCAAACTCCTAGTATATGTTTTCGATGCTCTATCGATAGGCGTATCGAAAATGTCCAAAAAATAGCGAAAATATCGAAAACTAGCTTTTTAACCCACTTTTAGAGGTGATTTCTGTTTTTGTTATAACCAGTTTATTTTACATTATTTGGGGCTGAAACTAAATCCCTTCATATATTTTTTGACGCTATGATATATCGCCTGGCGTGAAAAAAATTCCGAAAAATGGCGTAAATATTGAAAACTTTGGGACGCTCGGGCTGGGGGAGGGGGTACAGTAAACCGTAGCCTTCGATTTATCGTACCCTATCTTTTCTGGTAACTAAAGTACTGGCATTTGATTGTATTGCCCCCTATAATATGGTTTGGCGTAAATTGCATCAATTATTAAATCCTCACCTGGCAAGTAGCTATCAATTTATTTTGCCCATAACGTTGATGTGTTCCGTGTAAGTCTAAACAGTTGGTGCTGAACAGCGAGTGTTCGGCTTTCTTCTCAAGATAAAACACATGGAGAATTTTAGGACCGACCAATTCCAGTATTTTTTAAACGTTTGCAGGATTTTGGTCGAAACTATGCGATTTCGTATAATTTTTGTGCATATAATAAATTATTTTCGGCCGGCACTATCGAACACTGTTACTAAAAAACTCTTGGCAACGAGAAAGTCAAGCAACTCTGGCAAACCAAATAAATTTTCTTACGTTTTTTTATGGTGAGTTCTATCGATTCGTACGGTGCGTTTGAACTTGTCGGGGTCGGAGGTCGTAGAGGCCTAGGAAACCCTTTTAGTTCGACGGATTAATTGAAGGATTTTTTAGGCTTTCGTTAAAGTCCGCTAATGCATAAAATTTAGCTGCCCGCAATTTAAATAGCTTTCTTTAACTCCTTGGCAGATTCAAACTCCTTGGCAGATTCAAACTCCTTGGCAGATTCAAATTCCTTGGCAGATTCAAACTCCTTGGCAGATTCAAACTCCTTGGCAGATTGAAACTCCTTGGCAGATTCAAACTACTTGGCAGATTCAAACTACTTGACTTTTTAACTAACTACGACTACTTTTTGCCTACTAGGTAGGGCCTACTGGTAGCCAAAAATTTTGTCAAAAGATGTTGTCATTTTCCAATATTTTTCAACAAAAATACTATATATAATTTTTGCCCGGCTTAATCAATCTTACTTGATTACTCTAGTAATTCCACGTATGGCGTTAACAAAATTTGAATAAACCTACTCCACGACAGCTTTTCTGAGGTTTTCTGCAATTCAAGATTTCGGTAAGCTGTGAGGCTCACCAAAATTTAATTTTGAAGGGTTAACCCAATTTCCAGATTGAAATCTATGACATTTCTCTGGTGGATCATAGTGTAAACTGAACAACAAAGTCGCCCAGTACGTACGGGGAAAGCGATGAATTTAGTAATTATTGTTGTCAGAATTTCATGACAAGAAGCTGAACGGTAAATCGAAATTCATATTTTCCTGACCGATTGCCAAAACTTACCAAATCTCGATAAAAAATCATCTCATCCCATATTAATTTGCCTGTCATCATCGAGCATCTTTCCTAAAAAACGTACGACATCTGAGAAGCTTCCGATCAAAAATTCTAGGCAATTTTTCTTACGTTGTGTGCCATTGAGATACTTCGGTTGATGAATGGCTGTCTTCGGCCGCATACTTGTGTTTTCGGAGGGCAAGACCCTTTGAAAAATTTTTAGAGGCTTTGTAGCTGGGATGACGAGCGGCGTTGGCGGCTTTTTTTCTTGAAAGTACGTTAATTCGTAAAATAATATCTGCCTGGATTGTAAATTTAAATTTTACATGCAATTCTCACGTAATCTTCAGTTTTCATGAAGGGTTTCATCCAAAAACACAACAATTGTTCGGACACGGAACATCGTTCCAGTCCGCTTCTGGAATTTTGGATCACTAAGAAGTGCAGCGCTCACCATCAATAAAGTTTAACTCCATTTTCAGCATCAATTTTATGCTAATTAACTTGATGAATTAAGTAAGTCGCTTCTTCGGGGAAAGCGATCGATTTTAGTGGAAAAATTGGCTCAAGTCGGGGTGGATGCCTAAAAATACAATTAGCATATGTTCAGCAGTCTTTTTGTAATTTAATTCTCATAAGAAAGAAGGGGAGAGCTATAAAAAAGTGGCACGTCGTTTTAAGAAAGTTAGGGCGTCCACATGGCTTTTCCCGGGGTGCTGTGATGACGGCGATGCACCGTTTGATATGAATCATCATCATCATCATATGAATCGAGGACATTTCAGGAGCAAAATCGATTGACCTGAAATTCAAAATGTTGCAGAGATTCCCAATGGAACTTTAATACCCTAAACTTTTCAGAAGATCTTAAAAATGCGTATTTGCAAACCGCATTGGCCATCCTCAAAAATAAAAATTCAGGTACAAAATCGTCTTAAAAATTAGCTTAAAATTAAAGTATTTTAAGCTGCCCCGATCCCGAAACTAATAAAATCGGGTGTTGTTGTATCTAGAATTTGGCAATTAAATTAAAGCTGTAAACGTCCAAATTACTGTTTTTTTGCGAATTTTAACCTTTAAATTTGAAAGGGGCGGCGACGCAAAATTTGTGGTGATTCTGAACAGCGAGAGAGCATGTAAATGTAGAGAACCGATAAATGCTAGTTGTCACGTTTCCTTTAAAATGCCTGTCATCCGGCACCGATTCTAGGCGAGATTCTAAATTTTTGTATGAATTTATATTTTCATCTGCTTTTCCTTCGCTCTTCAATAAGTGCTCCCTTTGCAGCGCGATCACCTCCTAAAAGTCAAACGTGCCGAGCGGAGTTTGATGTAAATGGGCTGGTCATCTACCGGGTATTGCATTTTACGTGTGCCCGATAATGTGTTGCGGAAATGCAATTTGTTCTGGGCACCAAGAAGCCATGGAGAAACTAAACGGCGGTGATCAGAGCCAGATTCTGAAAGTTCCAAATGGAAAGCTAACTTTTCTGTTCAAAATCGTTACTTTGGAAATTATTAAGATTTGTTCATTTGCTGAATTTACGACTTTTTGGCGGTAGGACAGCCAATAAACTATGTTTTCTATTTAAACGTTTTTTTTTTGCGGCCTAGGCTATGGCTATGTTTCTTTTCTTCTTCCATTTTGTTGCGTTTCTTGCTTTCATTTTTGACAGGAAAATTTGTACTAATTGTTGTTTTATTGCTCACCCGCTTGATTTGCCCATTTTTGACGACGTCCAATTTTAAATGTACACGACAGGTAAAGCAACCTGTAATTTATACCCATTCAACCGTTTGAAATCGCCTATTTAGAATGTGCAGAAACCGGCAAAACGCCAGCGCTAAAATTGGTGCCTTTTGTCACGAACTTATTGCATCCGCCTACCTGAAAAATCGATCGCATTCAGGAAAAATTTCGGCTAAAAGTGGCTATAAGGTTCTCGCGACCAAAATTACAAGGTGCAGAAGTGTATTTAGCAGACATGGGTTGAGGCAACGGCATTGGATGGCATGGATTCTACGGAACACCGTAACCCCTCGAAAAAAGTTTCGGAACGGCGGTTCTGGGCCATGCATGGACCATTAGAATAAATGGCAAGCCGGGAATCCGATTTCCTGGTTTTATCGAATTTTGATGTCTCTCTGTCTCTCTCTCTCTCTCTCTCTCTCTCGCTCTTTCTCTCTCTTCTCTGTGTCTCCCTCTCGCTCTCTCCTTCTCCGAGTCCAATTCCGATCGGAACCTAATTTCACCTTGCCGTCCCGGGAATAAATGCTTTTTTGCTCAGCGCCAACTTCTAATTGGTTAGCGCCGTCCCTCAAGAGTTGTCGCGCGGAACATACCTCATTTCCATCTGGTGGTCCTGTGGCCGATGGAGCAAACTCCGGTAGGTAAATGTACTTTTTGGGTTTTTGATGGGTGATAAAGACAGTGCGACAGTTAAAAACGACATTTTCAGATTCCGTATAGCGATCGTTTGATAGCATTTATCGTCTATATACCACTCGAAATTACCCTGTTTTCCACGAATATTTTAGTGGCTATTGTGATTTTATTCGTGAGTTTTAAAGGGATTGGTTCGGTTAGCAGAGACTCTTCGGGAAAATCCAATTCTCTAAAGGCACGGCCGTCTAGCAGAGATTATTTGGCAAATTTTCCCCTTCCTCAGCCAATTCCCCTAATTTTACCCTGTTACAGTACCTCCCTGCCGGTTTGAGTGCCGTCTACAAATTCCACCTTCATCACTGCTATGTCAATATTTTGCAGGTACCGTAATCCGAGTCTCATTCCGAAAAAAAAACATATTTTAGGGCTGTATGCATTTGACGCTTTCGGTGCCAATTACAATAATTGGATATGATGTAAGCCTCTTTAGAGTACCGTACTTTAAAGGGGGTGTGACGGTTAGCTTCTGTCGATGCTCTCAATTTTTGCGGTCGCTCGCTGCTTTAAATTGCACAAAAATCTTGCTGTCACAGCGCCCTTAAAGGACACTTTCAGGGACGTTTTTTTGGACAAAAAAGCAAAGATGTTTGCCGCGGCCGGAGATCGAACCCGGGTCCCCCGCTCGGGAGGCGCGGATGGATGCCAGTCAGCCACAGCTATAACCTGGTGAGGGGCGAGGGGCGCACCACGCCGCAAAGGAGGGGGAATCGCCTGTCACAGCACGGGCAGGCCGTGCGCGCCGTCCCTACGTCCATAGGGTAAGTTGGGACGAGTACACGGCCCCTCCCTGAACGTGCGCTATAAAAGCTTTTGAGCTTGAATTAGGAAAAACACCTTCACCGGCCCCTTTAAAAACCCCCAAAGTAATTTCTGTATTATAGATTTACAACAACACGCCATTTTATTGGTTCTACCGATCGGCCGTTGCCTATGAATATGTCAATTTTAAGGTAATTTAGCTGTTTTCTAGCTGAATTTTTTAATTTTCAGACATCAATGATGCTTGTCCTATTTGCCACTCTCAATTCCATAACGATATTCATGTTCCCGCGAATTAATGATCGATTCTTTGGAGGGAAAATGGTCAATATGTCAGTTTCTAAAGTTGGCTAGATTTTGGGGTTTTGGGCAAGCTAGCAGATATTTGTTAGAAAATTTTATTCGGGGAGGCTAGAAGTCTCGAAATCTTCTGCTAGATTTCCGACCGAAAAGGCAGCCTAACTCGGAGTTTTATGGGAATTTAACCAAACGAAGGAGAAAAGCTGAGGTCGAAACTATTTCCTAACGAGTCTCTGCTAGCCTGCCCATTTCCAGCTTCGAAAACCACATTCTACTAGATTTTTCCAGCCTCCTCACCCTAATTTGGGTGATGTCAATCGCGGAGACGTGCGTTGAGACATTTACAGACTGCGATAAATCCTTTCGGGCCGAGGGTTGGTTTTTCATTTCCTTGCGTGATTTACGGCATCGTGGGTCCAGGAGAAAAATCTCCTATTTACTAAACGCTCCAAGGCAAAGAGGTGTTCTATTGGTCAGCCAAATGATGAAAAAGCTTTGAGAAAAATTTGATTTTTACGTCGAAATGGTTCAAATGTCAAAATTTAACCTTGATACGGTAATGGTTTTTAAAAATTCGGAATCGACTAGACCAAACTCAATTTAATGTCGAAATCGGTTGAACTGGCTTCCTATTTAACGCCGTAACTGGTTAAGCAGAATCCAATTTAAAGTCGTAATCGGTTAACCTTGCCCGAATTTAATGTCCTGGTCGATTAAACTGGCAGCCAACGAGACGCGTTTGTGCATAGTTGAAGTTTAAACAGGACCTTTGAGTCAAACTCTTCATAGAAATTTGCTTTACAGACCTGTCCTTCTTCTACAGTTGCACCGACGAACAAGCCAGAACCTTCCAATTCCATAACGTGAGCTACTCAGCCGTTTTAGAGAACATTTGGTTTTTGTAGTTTGACGTGTTCCAACGCCTCGGCTATCCGATTACGATATTGTTTACAAATATTTTACTTTTTACGTATATCCAGTGGATGGGACATAAAGGGGCCAAGGTAAATATTTGAAAAAGAATGAGAGAAACGTAGAAAAAGAATAAATGACTATTCCTTTAGTTGCAAAGAAACGCGCGTCGAAAGAATCGTGGTGGAATGGTGCTGCTTGCCCAGGTACGGCTTTAGGTTCAATTTTACAAATTAAAAGGTAACTGACTCATTTAACATATCAGTTTTGTCCGCATAACTGGCGCATTTTAAATCTATTTTTCCATGGAAATCGCTGATCGCTCGCCCTGGTTTGGAATAGAAAATTTAAACTGACACCCAGATGGCTTTCTGCATCCAATTCACAACTTTGTGCTTTTACTAACTTTTAGGGCCTTCTCATCTGCCTATTCACTGGTGGAAACGGCGTATTATTCAACTTTCTGACGCCTTATATCCCGATGAAGCCAGTGATGCCCATCTCGTTCCCGCTCGGCTTGAATATTGCTACTATGGTAGGTTCTTAAGCTACTCACTACAAACCACAAACTAATGAACCATTTTCTTAGACCACAAAATACACCCTTCTTCCACAAAATACGCAACTTTGCCGCAATCTTGCGGCAAAGTTTTCCTAGCTAAAATTAATGCTACAAACTATAAGCTACAAATTACACGTAATCTTTCAGGGTCTCGCCATTGCCCAACCCCTCCTCAACCTCTTTTTCAACAAGTCGATCCGAGACGGCGCGATGAGGGTTTTGACATTAAAGTACGTGTTTAATTTTTATTTGGGTTCTACAACCGGTTTCATAAATTTCGCTACGAAAAGCTAATGATTTCGGAAGAATGCAGTTTTTTAGAAAACCCATGCGGCAACGCAAAAGCGTCTCTATGATCTCATCGTCCGACCAGAAAACCGTCGTCAACTTGAAGCAGGTCGTCGCAAGAATTAAGTACAATAGGAGGGCCACTGCGGCTTAAAATCATATTTTTTCACATTTTCTATACGAAAATCGTCGGTATTGTTGAAAAATTATCATTTTAGCCAGATTTGATGGTTATGATTTTTTTCCGTGGTTAAGCGACGATTTCCTGAAATCCACATCTTGTAAATGGTATTTTATCGTTTTTACGGGTTTTATTTTTCATATTGATAATTTATGTACATAATATGCGAAATGCGTGTCAATTTCTAGGGGCAATCCTCCGCACAACTTCCGGTGATAAATTGTCGTTTCTCACGCAAAGGGGGACACGTTTAATGGGAAACAATTTGTCACCAAAAATTGTTAGAACTTTCACCTAAAAACTAGAAATTAGAAACTTTAGGAGTGAAAATTTTACGATTTGTTTTGTACTTTGAAATTTACAAAAAATAGCGTGATGATTTCTAGCTTTTCAAACTTTTTGTCAAAACTGGCGTTGTGAACTTTTAGCCCTCAAAAACATTGGCCTTGTGCCAATTTATGAAAATATAGGCAGAATATGGTCGATTCTTGAGTGGAGGGGATCCGGTTTCATCCGCCCGAAATAAGGGCCAACCCAATGGGTCCTTTTCTGGGAATTCCCCTAACCATTTGTAAGCTATAAATTCCTAGCCTCTATTTTTCGTCATTTGCAATTTTTCTTGTTGACGTTACTCGGTTAACTGGCTGTCAGAAAACTATATTATAGAAATTTTGTAATTCCTGAATGGTCTCTGCTAGCTTGCATCTCGACTGTGGCTAAAAATGGGGTTTATCCTCCTGAGCCCTCCAATTTTCATAATTTATAATTTTTATTAATTTTAATATCTTGACCGGCAGACAGAAAGATAATTCCTATAAGTTTTGCAATTCCTCAATAACCTCTGCTAGCTTGCCATCGTTCGTTTCTTAACTTTTGCCGGAGCACGCTAGACCCGCTAAATTTTCACATTATTTCTGAGCAAATGATCTCTGCTAGCTTGCCGTTACTTTATTTTTCTTGAATTCCATCTTTCACATTGTGCTGTGATGCCTAAGCCACATTTGCAACGTGAAGAGTTCCTGGCTCCATTTTTAGCGTCTAGTAACCGCCCGGAAATGACCTAAACTTGGGGCACCAAATGGAGCAGTGGGGCTGCAAATCGTGGCTTAGCATTAGAAGGGAAGAGAGAGAGAGAGAGAGAGAGAAAGTTGTTTCCTGAAATGTTTCCTAACATGCCTCGAATTTTCTGTTTTTCTGACCTTGGCAGGTTTTCGTAAATGGCCTTTGCTAGATTGCCAACCAGATTAACAGATTCCAAGAACAAAACCCCTTCCTCAAGAATCCCTGCTATCTTGCCCCAAATCAAGGCTTCAAATGGCACAATCTAGTCGTCAAAGACCCCGAAAAAGGCCCGAAGGAGAGATCCAGAAAACGGGAGAGGAAATGAAACAATTTGTTCCCGAATCCCCTCCCTTCCTCTGGCTTCGTATCCTGGGGGTACATAGCCATCCAACTGAAACAAGAAGAAGAAGAAGAAGAAGAAGAGAAGCCCCCCATCCCTCCGATGAGGCGTGTCCCTTCCATTTCTCTTCTGTGCCTTCTACCCTCCAAAATGCCAATGCCTTTTCTCTTTCTCTCGTTTACTCCATTCCAAAAATCGACACCACTTTCCTACCTCAATGCGCTTTGGGATGGGAAGTCAATGTCCGGAACGGGGTGCCGATAGGAATGTAACATTCTTCGGTCTTCTTTTCACTTTTTATTCTGTCCTCTGGCTGCCATTCTACCGTAAAATATATTTTTCAAGATTGTAAATAGTCTTAAATTGTTTCTATGAACTTTCCTGGGTGCCAGTGTGCTCAAAATTGCTAAAGGCTCCACCCAAATAAGCACCTCTTAATTTGTATTTTTTTCTAGCCCAGACAGTAAGAATAAATATAACGTGTAAAAACTTTGATTTTCATTTTTCTATTTCGTGTCGACAGAAGTAACGCAGAAATTTAATTTTTAAAGACTTTTTGTTATTTTGAATGTTTTCTAGTAAAATCTGTATTTTTGGATACGGTAACAATGCATTTTTCTGAATCTTCATCTGGCTTTGCTGGTTTTTTCCCTGGACCACCAGGCTTAAAAACCCATCAGCCATCATTTCTTGTAGCCGCCGAGGAAATTGGTCCATAAATCGTACCCATCCGCCCTTCCCTTTTCTCCTTTCCTCTCCCGCTTTCTGGCCTTTAGGCTAGGCTCAGCTGAATCCCCACGTTGAGCCCAAAAACCACGAAAACCACGTTCTGTTCGTGGGTTTTTTGTTTCGGCAACCGCTCATTTTAAGGCATCAAACCTTAATTTGAGAATGAGACAATTTGCTAATTTCTTGTCTTGTTCTGGCGTCATCCTCCTCTCTCTCTTACTCTCTCTCTCTCTCGCGCGCTCTCTCTGTGATGCTCTGTTTTCTCTACAGCCCCACCCCTTTAAAATAGCTGTCGTCTGCGGTTCGACACCAAAGTTGAAGCACTTCCGCTGCAAAAAACTTCTCTCTCCCCTGGTTAAGTAGTCCATAGTAAAAAGTGTACTCTCTTTGTTTCTAACTAAATTATTCATTGTCTACCTTGGGTTTTGCTCCCAGACGGCTTGCTTTTCAAGGAGAACTCCGAAAAAATAGCTTTTTGATTCTTTTTCAACCCCACACTACGCTCCTCTGCATGTTTAGCTTTTCCGATGCTGTTGATGCCTTTTCTGAAGGGCTCAAACCTCCCTCGACTCCTGTGGACAACATATAGCCCCAATTATTGCGACTCGATATTCCCGGTGCAGTTAGAGAATAGAGGGAAAAAGATTGAGGACCCAGAGGCTTTTGACCCATTATGGCCATAGAGAAAAGAGAGGAGAAGAGGCAGTTATCCCACGACTCGATGAGTCTCTAGGGATTAGAGAAAGAGAGAGAGAAGAGAAAGAGAGAGAGAGGGTTAGAGAGAGAGAGGAACGGCCGTCCTCTCCTATTGGGTCCCGTCACGACTAGAAGAAGAGGGAGATAATTTCCCTCTGTGACTTGTTGGTATTCCGAGACGACATCTTCTTCTGTTGTTGACGTCTTCTAGACGGTTCTGCGCTATTCTCGCTATCTTTTCAAGGTCAAAAACTAGAATGGAAGCTGCCTAAATGGTTTTTGCTAGCCTGCGACGTTTCGATACTTTCAATTCAATTTTTGCCCCGACGAAGGGTCTCTGCTAGCTTGCCTTTTGAGAAAAATCGATAAATTAAAGTAATTTGCTAAATTTCAAAGCTAAAAATCGAGCCGGTCATCCTCAAATAATTTTTGCTAGCCTGTCCCGTCATGCAAAATTTAGCAGCGTCGGCTCCCTCAAATGATCTCTGCTAGCTCTGCCTGTCCTCGGAAGATTACGGGCTACAATCTGGGTGCACTTTGCGTCTTTTGTTTTCGTCTTCAATTTTCCGGGATTCTCAAGGGCTTTTTACGGCAATTCGGTTAATTGCTTGTCCGTGTTTTCAACCAGGACGTATCCGGTGCAATTTTTATTGAAAATCGTCGTAACTTTCTTTTTTCTGAATTTATTCTTCTTAAATTATCGGGAAAATTTCAGTAAGATTTTACAGCTAACAAAGCCTTGCTTTCCGATGAAATTTGATCCGCAGAAGCTCCAAAGATCCGTGTGAATCTCTTCGGAATATCTCTCTTTCTCTCTCTCTCTTTCGCTCTTCTCAGAATATCTGTCTGCCAGCCAATTCATACGAATAATATCCCGAGATGATTCGATTATAGCGGCAGAGAAAAAGCTGAGGGAAAAGCCCCAGATTTTCGAACCTCTAGCCCTCAGCCATGACAACACATTTTCTCAAAAATTGGTGGCTATGGAGTTTGTAGTTCAATTCTTTTTACCAATGAATTAAATGTATGTCAGTTAGCGCCTTTCACTCAGAAACATAGCCACTTGTTTCTGAAACTTGCGCAGTGCCCGGCATTGATCACATTCGCTAGATTATTTCTCATTTTTGATACTGGTGCTTTTTTTGTTTTATCTAGGTGGTCTGATTTTTTGCATTTGGGCTGAAAATTAAGTTTTTATGTGAGTTTTGGGGTTTCATTTGTACGGAACGGGAGGACATGTACCAACCAGAAAAGCCCTTGTTTTCCCCCGCTCGTTGAAGGGCCCAAAGCGAATTGTCGCGGCTGATTATCAAGATTTCGAGAGAGAGAGAGAGAGAGAGAGAGAGAGAGAGAGAGAAAATGGAAGCGTACCTCTGCGTCCACCTCTTCTAGAAATTTGTGATTTTATTGGCGAGAAAAGGCCGTGGCGGGACCTTCCAGCCGCCAAACCACTTCCGAATAACTACATTTCACCCCGTCAAACTTTCTGGAACTCCGGCAACCTTTGAAAATTCCTGAAAATTCGAGGCTCTGTTGGTCAAATTGACCAAAGTTTCAATTTCAGGCCATATTTTGGACTACAGACTACGAAGTCGAATAAAAATTCGTTTTGCCTGGTGGCTTCAGAGATATTCGGGCTACAAACTACAAACCCAACCACACGTATTTTTTAAGCTGATGCCAGCCAGAAAATCTAAAGTGACTACTCAGGCTACAAGCCCAAATCAAGCCACAAACTATATTTTTAACTTAACTGGCATCCAGATCGCCCAAAAATACCTCCGGTCAAAATTCGCAACCTATTATACCGCGACTACACGTATACTTGGCCCTCCCTCATCAAGGAGTGTGGTTGGTGGCCCCTCTTCGTCTCCTTCTCCATCTAATCCGGCTTACTCTGCCCTCCATCACCTCTTCTTCTCTTCTTCTCTTCTTCTATTCTGTCGACTCGAAAATCAATCTGTGTCCATCCCCAAATCTATCTATTCATTCTGGCCACCTAAATACCTCTTTATTGGGTCCCCTGACCGCCAGAAAGGCTATTTTTACCTTTAAACCCTAAATATTGCCGCTAAATTTAAACAAGCCAAACTGTATTGGGAGACAATCCATCCAAATGCCGCTGGGCCGGCCAATGGACCACAGGATTTCAACCCGTGCCCGGAACAGGTAATTTAAGCTATAATTTGGAATTTTTACTTATTTATTTCGATTTTGACCTAAAACATCAAATTTTTGCACTTTTACCCGGCTTCATCACCAAAAAATTTCTATTTTTCTTCCAAGTAAATGACACGCTCGAGTTTTATGGTTGGTTCCTGCCTGGCATTCGGACTTTCTGCCCGTTTAGATCTGGCATGGCTTCCTAATTGGAATATTTTCTCGCTACATTTCCTTCACCGAGTTTTGTACACGTTCCGAGTAGTCACATTCGCTACTTCCCCCTTGCCACCCGGATTTAGTTCTAATGTTTGCTTCCATTTGACGTCGTTTCCAACTACTTTGGCCCTAAATTAACGGTTTTGTGACAATTAGTTCAGCGATTTGGGCATCCCATTTGAGCCTTTAGCTTAACTGGATTGCGTATTTTCCGGCACAATAAATATTTACACCCTTGTAAAACGTTTTTTGGTCAGCGTCCCTCACACTGCCATCCAGTTTATCCATCCGACTTGTTATGCGAGGAATATTCCCCGTCATTCCCTCTTTAACCCTCCTCTTCTTCCTGATATCCATCCCCTTCTCGAGACTAATTAGCTTTGGCATTGGTTGGTTGGCCACATAGCCCTCCTTCTCCTCGACGAGGCTCTCCTCCTCCTCCTCCTCCTCCTCGCAACTCTTCAGGCTCGATTTCCCCTTCTAAATAAATTATTCAGCGCCTCCTTTTTGTCCTCTGTTTCTCTCTCTCTTCTCTCTCTCTCCCTCTCTCTCTCTCGCCCTTTCTCTTGCCACCCTTTATTCTTCAGACTACTCAGTCACGCGGGATACTAGGAAGGCGTGAAGGAGCTCGACCCAACCTTCTTCGTGTTTTCCGCCGCCACGATTTCCTCATTTCTAAAGAAACTTGGTTAACAGGCTAGCTGACAGTCAGTTAACTGATTTTTATAGTCATAAAACATCTAACTGTTCGACCAAGTTTTCAAAGTGACCGTAGACGCAGGCAGAATTCATTTGTGTGTCTTTTCTAGTGTTGACCTTGGAATTCGTGAAGAATTTCTGCTAGTTTGCATCTAATGCGCTTGATCTTTGTTGTTCCAAGAAGAGTCAGTCTTTCAAGTTCCCGCATGATGACCTTTAAAGGCACCGAGAAGCCTAAAAATTCTATGGATCTGCGTTTTTAGACAACGCAACAATTCCTAAAGGAACTCGGCTTTTTGCCCCGCTCTCGACGTTTGTAGATGTGCTTCTAGTCCCTAATCTGAATATTTTAACATTTTGAATCCAGAATCCCAGCCAGGAGGTGAACTTTAACCACTTGGCCATCCCACACTCACCCATTTCTCCGGCCTTCCGCCAATTTATTTCCTCGTGAAAAGAAAAGAATGGAAAGCCAGTTCCGGGGCAATTTCCCACTGCCTTTTCTCGCTATTCTATGCCCATTTTTTACCAAAAAATGGAGGCTTTACCCAAGGAGCTTAACGTCGGGAGGAGGAGAAGATTGGAGGGAGCATATAGCTAGGAAAATTGGGCTCGGCAATTATCTATAGCGGGGTGATGAATGAATGGAATGGACAGATGGATAGGGTGGTAGATAGATAAACCAAATCAACACTGGAAGCCAGTTTAAAGGGGCCGGCAAGGCAGAGCTGTGGATTTTCGCCGCGCCTGTGACACGCAAAATCCGGCAAAATCCATAGCCCTGACTTGCCGGTACATTTAAAGACGTTAAAACCCAATTTTGGTAGACTGCCTGCATTCGGTAGACTGACAGACAGATAGACCAACGCCTTAAAGAACAATTGACTTCAGGCCATCCGTCTTTCCCTACCCCTCATTTCAGCCCTCCTATAATTTGCCATTGGCCCATCCCATCCCCCCATTTCTCACCGAAAAATGGCGTTTCAAGCCACGCCCCCATAATTATTGTGGGCTAGACGAAATGCTCTTCCTTCCAAAAAAAACGTCCAGCTTCAAGCCAGATTCTGCAAAAATCGGTTTTATTCGAACGGGCAATTTGATTTAGCAAGATCCTATTTTACTGTATAGATTTTTGTGAATCAAAAAACATTCATTTTCCATCAAATTGTGCTGGGACTTTCCCATGAAATCGATTCAAAGGCATGGGAACTCATTTCCGGCTTTCAGGGAAATCCGGAAGTGCCAAACCCACCGCCGGAAATACAAGCTTCCGGTTTTCGAAAAAAATTCATAAAAACAGCGCGGCAGTTCCTATTTTTTGATTTTTCGAATTTCTGGTTCATATTTTCTGTGTAGATCTTTGCCCGTCTGTATTTTTTACGGTTTTAAAGGCATTGTAAAGTCTCATAATCGACAGGGTGTTGACAACTACTTGACAGTGCAAATGACACGTTTAACATGCTTTTTAAAACCCCCTTTACATTTTTACTGGCGTCATTTCGTGTGAGTCGTGTCGAGACTTACTAGGGAATGGTCTCCGCTCGGCCTCGAATTTCCGGATGAAAGTTAGCTCATCTTTGCCCCCCCCCCCCCCCCCCCCCCCAAAAAAAAAAAAAAAAAAAAAAAAAAAAAAAAAAAAACAAAATGCCGCCACTAAAAATTTTGGAAAATTTTGACGATTAGCCAGCATGCAATTGGTGGGTCGATTCAAGGCCAATAAAAATAACAAATTTATTTATCGAATCTGGGGCACGCGAGCGATTATTATTGATGATTGCCCACCTGTTGAAATTTTATCTAAAATCTTGGAGGCTAGAGCACCAGCCACCGGGGTCACAAAAAAAATTTTTTTTTTGCCCAAGCCTCATTTTTGTTGGGAGCACTTCCTAGTGGAGCAATGATGAATAAAAACTTCTTCACGGCCTTCAGAACGCAAAAAGGAGGCTTCGGACCAAAAAGCAAAAAATAAAAATCGTGAGCGGGTCCGAACCCTCGTTAGATTCCCCACACGCCCACTGCTACACCACTAGGCCACCAGACCACGGTGGAAGAGGCTGGGGGAGGGCTTATCAAGGGCGCGTAAAAACTTTAAAGGGCTGTAACTTTGTTGTATTACAGTATCCGCAGCTAAAAGTTACATCAATCGATTCGTCTCGTCGAGCTCTACAAGATGAGCTAACTTTCATCCGGAAATTCGAGGCCGAGCGGAGACCATTCCCTAGTTAGGGGACTCCAGGGGTTTATTTTTGTACTTTACGGTCCCTTTAAAGGCACAGGAAAGCCGAGAAATTGAAGCTCTCCAAAGATTTACAGGAAGTCTCCTAGGTTCGATTTGGCAAGCTGCCAACAGACTAAAAAGCTGCAAAATTTGCTCTCCTTGATCCCTTTAGAAATTCAACGATTTTCCGGCTGTTTCAAGCCCCAAATCCACTGCTTCCTTTTTCCTCTTCTTTTTGGTGGAAATACTGGCAGAGACGGGATCTCATTTACACGGCAAAAAGCCATGTTTCCGGGAGGTCTAGCGTTAGGGGTTTCTGAGACCCCCAAAGGCGTTATTTGGGACGGGGAAGGGAGAGGGAAGGGGGAAGGTCGTTTGTGGATTATTGCTTTTTGAAGGGGTAGGGTCGTGAAGCTGACAGGGGAGACAGACAGAGGGAGGGAGAGAGAGAGACGGAATGAGCGACTGATAGACAGACAGACAGATAGACAGAAAAGAAAACCAGATACCTTGACCGATTGTAAGACGGAGAGACAGTTTACAGTTTTAGGCGGTGAAGACAGACATACAAACAGTCAAAATGACGGTCAATTATCCGGAAAACCGTTCGGATAGTTTGATTGCTTGGCAGTTAGACTAAAAAACGCGCATGGTAAGGCTTGCTAGCTCTAGCGACAAACTACAGCCCTACAATACACAAGGCGTGGTGCCTCTAAAAGCTCACAAACTCATACCAAAACGCCAAAAAATTTACAAATTCAGACAGAGTGACGAACAGCTTGCCCAACAGACAGACAGACAAACAACAAAACGAGAGCGAGAGAGTGAGAGAGTGAGAGGGGCAAGTGAAAGAGAGTGACTCCAAGGCGCCAAGTCAGTAAGTGAGCATTTGTGAGGGGAGTCGAGTCAGTGTGCGTGGTGGGTCCCTTCTGGTCTCCCTTTCTCTCTCTTCCTCCTTTCCTTCCCTCCCCCCAAATTGCCCCCCTAACTTCCGTTTTCCATAGAATCCATGGCTTTTCCCTGGCAGTCGAGTCTCGGCTCCCCTTCCTCTCGTCCAGTTTTTTGAGTATCGGTCCAGATGAACAAAGTGGCCACACTCAATCCCCTCGTTCGTTCGTTTGGAGATCCGCGGATCTTTGGCACTCGCTTTCTGCCCGCATTTTGCAGAATTTCTTGCAGTCCGTTGGGGTCCAAAAAATGCCTGCTTTGAGGAATTTTTGATTTTAAAGGAACTGGCAAGACATCTTATGGATTTTGCCTGTTCCTTCAAAAAAGCTGGTCAGCTAATGTTTTTCGGAATACCAAAATTAATTTCGCAAGTTTTCCAAATGATATGATGCTTATTAATTCCAAAAATTTGTTGAAAAGCTTCCTGTCACGCTCCCTTTAAAAAGCCTTCAATACCGTTTCCCGACGATTCTTTTGCGTCCCCTTTATTAATTTGTGTCCGCCAGTTCGTAGGCAAATCCTTATGAAAATAATTATTTTGGCATCTTCTTCAATTTCAATATTTGTATTTGGTGTGACGCTCCCTTCAAAAATCGCTAAATGTTGTTTAGCGATTGTCTCCCTCAGTTTTTGATGTCAGTCTCTTTAAAACCTTTTTCAGGATGTCCATCTCCCGTCTCCTCATCCATCCGATCAATGATGGTGGTTTCGTGGAGAGGAAGTGAATATCCCACTCCTCTAGACATCCATTCATATGGCCCGCTCCGGTCGAATTCTCTCACCATCGACAATCGAGGACCGCTAATTTGTTGAATCTGAGTTGGGCTGGTAAGAGAATTGGGATGTCGTAATTTGCGATAAAACCCGCTAATTTGAAAATCCATTATAGCGCACCGCTGTCCAGAGAATTTTTTCTTTATCAGCCCGGTGCAGAATTGAAAGATCGTAATCGTTTTGACCCGAGGATTGGCATAACGTAGCAATTATCCGTGAAATTCTGGATTTACGAAGAATTGCACTGGGCATAGTTTTAACTAGCTTTAATTCTAATTGCGATGGCTAAATTAATGGTTGTAATCGACTAGTCCTTCAAACTTCCAAAAATGGGATTCGGGATACAAGCGGAACCGATGAATTTGTCATTTTTGAAAACGGAAACGGATTGCAAGTCGGAAATAAATTATCGATTAAGTCCGGGCTATTAAAAGCCGTAAGGGATAGAATGCCTCTTTTCGCCTTATCGCGCAAAAAGACGTACTTCTATCGAATCTTCGTCTTTTCAGGCGTCCCAGTATGGGCTGTTTATCTCTTCGCCGGCTGTGCAATGCTAATTGTTGCCGTGTTGATATTGGATTACTGTGTGATACGAAGAAATGCCTCGGTCCGGTGGTTTTCGACTTTTTCAGACGTTTTTAATCTTTTTTGAGCATACTGTCACGTTCCCTTTAAAACGACCATATTTTTTAGGAAACACTTGCTGTGCCCGATCGAAGCAAAAACGCGGCTCATCTCAGGGAGCACACGCCAAGAGATCCACCAATATGCTGCTGAATGTACGCGAATTTTAGAAAACGGACAGACAGACAGACAACCAGACAGACAGACGCAAAATCTCTGCACTAATGGACAACTGCCAGGCAGTTTAGCTATTACACAACAAAAACTCCGCAAAGATACCACTAACCGCGCACTAATAGACAATCCACATAACAGACATTTAGACACACAAACCAACATACAAATCTAGGTGTAACGCCACCAATCGATAGTCTGCCTGGCAGTTTAAAAGAAAAATACAAACTACGAAGTACAACCCCTCTTTTGGAGAATTAATAGACGAATACGTGTGCTTCCGCCCCCTTTCGAGTTGATACTAATCCCGCCCCTATTTTGTGTGCAACTTTCCTTTCGGCACCTATCGACACACAGAGCATATATATACTGTAGCATTCCACTGCCTGTCAGTCATGTTAGCAATATATTATCCACAATAATTAATGCAATCACCGAGCTTTGGCATTATCGGGGGGGGGGGGTTTACCTTAAGGGTCCAAAAATGCTTAGTAAAATAATATTAAGGATTTTCATAGTGTTTTTGGCTAATTAACAAAACATAATTTAAGTGCAAAAACTTTCTAGAAAACCGCGAAAAAAATTGAAATTTTGTCGAAAAATCGAAAATTTGGGGTTGAAAATTATCCTATTTTAGCAATAAATTTCTGTAGTTTTATTGTTCTAAGCCATTACTTGGCCGTTAGCGAATTTCCGGTCTGATTTTTGTGCATGGAGTGCAGAAACACATTTGCCAGAAACATTTTTTTTGTTTTTCGAAATTCCTTCATTTACACAATTTTACAAGCAAAATGGTGAAAATCCTTCACACAAATGTGCGACGAGCCATTGGAATTGTCCAGCTCATAACTCTGAAGCCCTGATGGAATTTCGACTTGAAATTTGGGACCATTTATGTATTCTGATAGTGGGGATCACGCATCTTATTATTTTACAAATTTTCGGGCATTGCAACGCTCAAAAAGTGAATTTTGATTATCTATCCGTCCTCCCTCCAGGGTTGAACCCGCCCAGGACAGAAGAGAGCCTTTCCGCCTCCGGTCGCCATGGTCCCTTGGACAGTGGTTGACGGTCTGGCCACAAGACGAGGGTTCGGATCCGGGAAACAAACTTTTTGCTTTTTGGTGGTTCTTCAACAGAACATCATTCTAGGCCTCTGGCGAAGTTTGGCCTCCCTCTGGCCGCGAAAAAAAAAGGTCCTGGCCGGCGCGCGCCGCGGCCAAATCCTGAGAAAAACAGTAGCTAGCGCCGCCGCGAGAATGGCCGAGTGGCTCTTGGCAGGCTTGAAAAAAAGAAAGGGGAATAAGGTTCTAGAGGGGCCAGTGGAAAAGGGGCCGCAGGTCATTTTCCACTGGTTGATATATTTTGCAATTTCTTAAAGTTTTCTGTAGTTTTCATTGGATTTAAATTTAACCCCCGATAACGCAAAAGCTCCCACTAACCCCTCTGCGTGTCTGCCATCTCCCGTCTTTGTGCTCTCTTTCTCGCCTATCTCTCGCGTGGATACTGTACCCCAAAGTTTCCGTTCTTTCTTTTGTACGATGCAATACTCTCTGTACGCACGGAGCATTCCGCGAGATCAGAAGGCGCACCAACTACCGTACACCCACACCACCACCACCCCTCCATCTATGGCAAGCCAATTTTTCTGAATTTTTCGAGTTTTCTTTGTTTTGAATTTTCTCAACGTTTTTCAACTTCTGGCTGGCAATTGAGAGATTCGACGTTTTAATTCCGGAAAATGATTTATTTTGGGTTTTAAAGGATCGGTTAAAAACTCAGTGTTTTAGGGTTTCAACTGACATATAGCAAACGCCGAAATCTAGTTTGACATTTTTTCGACTTTATCTAGCCGTCACGCTCCCTTTAAAGACTACCAGAACGATGGACCGCGCACTGTCACCCCGAGGGTGTTGCCCCCAAGAACGCGCAGAGAGCGTCGTCATTAGTGGTGTCCCGTACCGGGCAAAGACCCTCTGGGGTTTGGGGCCCTTTACTCCTTCCCCACTCGGCCCTGTGGTATAGTGGCTAGCGCGTCGGACTGTGGAACGAACCATCGCGGGTTCGACCCCCGCCCGGTGCGCAACTTTCTTGCTCTAAACGATATTTCATCGTTCTGACGGTCTTTAAATTCCGAAAAGTGATTTTTTTTGGCTTTTAGAAAGATGCAAATTGATTAGATCACGTTAAGTAATTAAGGAAAATGTTCTAATTGCCTGTTTCGCTAAACTGACATCCAGTCGACAGGAAACAGCAGTTTTGAAAATTTTATCGATATTTCTACCCTTCACGCTCCCTTTAAACCTCAGAAAATCTCAGAAATTCCACTCGGATCGATCTCAAAATTGCCAGCCATTTTTCGCTTAGCTTTCATTTGCCATTCCTTCTCTGCCAAGCTTGGGAAAACTGTGCTCTTTTCTTTTCCACTTCGCCGCGAAAACGACAGCGACAACGGAACGCTCCTCTTTACGTTTTCCGTTCATTTCCGGACTGCGCTTGACGTGTGAAACCCCGGATTTGCTTGCTGAACAAATTTTTTGAGTTAAAAATTGGATTACGGGATGTATTGGCAGCCAGATTATCGATTGTCAAAATATACCGTAATCCAGGAAATCAAATTATGCAAATTAGGGATCAAAAGAGAGAAAGAGAGAGCATGGCTTGAGCTTGGGAAGGCATGTCAATTGGATTGCCGCGCTGCATTATTTCATTTATTTTGATTTTTTATATAGAAAAATCGTCAAAATGACAATTCCAGGGCCTGGGCTACTGTATCTGGGTGTCAATTTTTAGGATTTTGAGTCCAACATTTTTCAGAAAATGTCCCGTATGCCACCGATGGATCAGGATCAATTTATGTGCTAAATCACGCAAATATCACGTGCCGAATACTGCAATTCACGAATTGTCTATCCAACTATCCCAACTGGCCAGTCCACTACACTCCACGCAACAGTATGTCCTACAGTCCCTTTTTCTTATTCTGGGCCCTCACGAAGTATCGAAAAAATCCTATTTTCCCGTGTTCTGCCGGCCAACAGGCATTTTTGGCTGTTTTGGAAAGCTCAATCCTGGAAATCGAGGATTCAGGTCAGTTTCATGGCGTAATCAGATAGACTTGAAGCCAGTTAGGAGATTTTCGAGAAGGATTGAATATATGTATTGTTTTTACTGTATACGAGCTAGAAAATTATAGCAAAATCGGAAAACTCCGAGCTTTTCCATCTAAAAACTGTAAAAATGGTTTTTTAATTAATTTAAGTTCTTTTATATTGATAAAAATATACAGTAACCCGAGAAAATCGAGAAACTACCGTAATCCATAAATTTTTCAGGATTTGAGATTTTCCAAAAATGCCAAATATCAATTTTTTTTTTACGAATGATTTCTTCGCCATCCCCTCTATATATCATACACTCACAGGGTGCTTCAGTGACCACAAAATACTTCTTTTTGAGTTTATTTCTTTTTTAATGCTTTAAATTGTATGCCGTTACTTCCAAAAATCGAACCAAAAAACACACGCTTCTCCACCCCTCCCACCCAAGTCCACATCACTACTATGTACACACCCACACTACCTGGCGGCCAAATTTATTGATTTCCTTTGATGCGATTTTTGTACTGTTAAAATGTTATATTTTTCTGTATTTTCATTAAGTCCATATTATAATAATAAAGGATTTAATTGATATCACAAAAATATGCAAAACAGGAAAATGGAAAGGTCGTTTTAAAGGAAAGTACGACACCGTCAAATATTCACGCCGACAGTAATTCGATTCCGAATTTTGAACTTGAATTTAAGTTAACTGGCAGTCAGTTTAATATTCAAAAACCTTAGCAAATTCCAAAATCCCAAAAAAATTAGTTTTTAGCGAACAAAAGTCAGAAATCGAGGCTTCCCAATTTTCGATTTTTGGTGTCGCGCTTCGTTTAAAACCCGACATTGTGCTATCAAAAAAAGTATAAAAAGCTTAACGTTCAATTTCTACAATACTTCTTTATAAAATGTCGATCACAATGCGGTACAGCGGGGATGGAAATAAAAATAAAAAAATAGAAATTCGTTGGTAGTGTGTTTGTGTATGGCTAGTGCGCAGAGGGGAATTTGAGCAGATTTTAGAAAGAAGTAAAAATATTAACGGTTATTTTCGGTATAATATAATCAATCATTCAGACCTAATTGTTTTGCAATTCTCAACCTGGCAGCGTGTACCATCACTTGTTCATAGATCTCATTCGCCATCAAATCCATTCGATCTTCTTCTGCGAAGCTGAACAAAAATGGATAATTTACGGTGATTAGGATAGGTTTATGCAGGAGATCAATTCTCGTAAGCAACGTACTCTTCAATATTAGGCATTTCCGCTTCAACCTCTGCCTGGCTGTCCGATTCTCCGCCGATCGATTTCATGTCCAGGGGAGGGACGCTGAAAAGCAAAGTGAAAAAGTTGACTTGGCACGAAATTCGAATCAATCGATCTGAACCGATCGATAATTGTCGGGGACGCCCGTCTAACGGTCTGGTCTCTCTCCTCTTTCCCTTTTCTCTCATCCCTGCCGGTGAAACTTCAAGCTACTTTGCAGCCCATTTTCGAGCCGCTTTTTCCATATGTTATATTGTCTTTTAACTATACCCCCACCTACCCAAATGGTCTTGCATCCTTTTGTACCATCCTCGCTTGTTCCAGCTCCCTCACCAGCGTGTCCACCTCCGTTTTCAAATTGTCGTTTTCTTGCCTGAATTTGGATTTTGCAACCTTGATAGCGTTTCTGGATACGAAACGATAAAATACATGCCAGTTCAGCTAGTTTTGAAGCTTAGACGTTAAAACATCAAAGTCTTATCGTTTTTAAAAGTCATATAGACAAAAAAAACGTACTGGGAATCCTCCAAATTCTCCGAAATTGTCGACAACTCGCCCAGCAATTTTCCGACTCGTGTTTGCTCCTGAAAAATTGATTATTAGTATTCACAATTGCTTAAAAATCAGTTGAATTTTTGTGGTCTATAGTGCATACCTCCAACGTAGCCACAGCCGCCCTAATCGGTGCTTTCAACGCCTGGGTCTCCAGTTTCTTTACGAGTTTTAATAAATCTTCGCGTGACCATTCACCCAGTTCTAAAAATATAAAAATGTAGTTTGGAGGTCAGTTGGTGGTTTGTAGTCTTTATAAAGGGGGGCAACGAACCTGGGTCGGCTTTATCGATGGCTTCAAGTCTTGCTATTCTCTCCTTCAGATACTTATTTTCTTTTTTGAGGGATTTATATTTTCCATAAAGTCTCTCGTGATGTGTCATTAGTTCGTCGAGGGACCTAAAAAAATACGATAATTTTCATTTAGACGCGGAAAATCGAGGCTAATAATCAATTTAAATCTGGAGGGTTTTTAGCGTAATTTCGTATCGTAATGAAATCCAGAAAATTGGATTTTTTGGTTAGAAATGGAACTATGTCATCCAGGAAAAAAACATGGAGCCTGAATCCGTTTCCGCTTCAACGAGGTCGGTCCGGAAATCGCGAAAAAATACGTGAAAGTCGCACGGCAATTTTTAAAAAAATTATGGATCAAACCTAACTTTTTAAAGTAAAATATAGATTCCTCTATATTTTTATCTATGCTATATTTTTCGACTTACTGTGTCCGCTCCAGCGCCTCCTTCCTTGCTTTGATTCTTTCTTCTCACTATTTTCTCTCCCCTCTCTAATCGTCTGCCCCCTCTGTTCGCTATGTCTTCGCTCACTCGCTGCCGATCTCGCTCTCACCCGCTCTTTCTTCATACTTCTAAAGGAATCCATTAAGGTATAGGATTTCGACAATAACCCACTCAATGACCGCTTTTCTGTTGTTTTATCAGTGCTTCAGATTTGACGAGCCTCCTTCCCATATCAACCATTGTCAATGCTTCATTTGTATCGTACGATTCGGCTGGTTCGAACTAAAAATAGTGGCTTTTCAGCTGTGCAAAAATCTCCGAAAATTCCTTGCAAAGGATCGAGAAGCGCGTGGTTCGACGCTTCCCTCGACTAGGTCTCGACAGCTACACGACACACCAAACGGACTTCCTTTTTGGAGCATCGCGTATTATCGAAGCCTAGCCGTTACAGGGATAAGTATTGCCTTGCGAGTCCGTTTAAAGGCGCCAGAAAGCGTGAAAATCGAGCCCATTCGATGGGCTAGGTCTCGACAACTACGTCATACGCAAAAATACGCTGTCTTCCCCTTTGGTGGCCAGAAAGAAGCAATAATCAAACGTCATTACAGGCGTTATTGGCGCGACGCGTAGCTGTCTAGAGCCAGTCGAGGGTGCGGGGTAGATTTATGCTTTCCCATTCCCTTTAAAATCACCAACCTGCCCTCGATGCAATAATTTCTGTAGATGTTGTTCCCGTTTCCCAGAATGTGTCGAGAGCTTCAATAGTCTGGTCTTCAGAATTGTATTTTCCTGCACGAGCTTCGCGCAATTCTGAAAAATCATCTGATTTTCAATCCAATTCAGGATTTCTGGGCTTTTAAAGGAGCAATGAAGATACCTTTTTAGCATTTAGAAGCTGTTCCCTGGCATCGGTCAGCAATTCTTGCCGTGGCGATCGGCCGGCCATCGATTTTGGGACTTGGGAAAAGACGGAAACGGCTGATGGCACACGGTAGGCTGCCATTCTCGTGTTGCCTGGAAAATAGTGTAGTTTGTACTCTAAAGAATAGAATATTAGAATACCGTTAATTTCACTGACGGTCAGAATAGACAAAAATTTGATTTTTATATGAACTGCATACTGTCGCCACTTTTTCAGACTTTTTGAGCAGATTTGGCTAGGTTTTGTAGCTTGTAGCCTTGCAAAATTCGACGTGATTTTGTACGGAATCGCTTTTCCGGCTGTCAGATCGTAAAATTAAGCTATTTTGCATAGTATATGGTTTTTTTACTGAAGTTTGTAGTCTGTATCCGCTTACCTGGATGGGCTGGCAACATCGTGCCGCTCGGTCCCGCCGCGCTATCGTTTCTTGTCCTTTTTCCTTTGACTTTTGGCGCATAAATCTAAAGACAGCGGTGGGCTACAAACTACAAAATCAGGAATTACCTGGCGTACAGTGGCCAGCCTGTCTTCGAGCATCTCCACCATTTGGCTAGCTCAACATTAGGAGGGGAGCATTGTGGAAGTGCGCTAAAAGGGGTGGGCGTTTTACGCCCAAATTAAAAAATTTGGCAAAATACAGCTCATTAAAACCTTTTGAAGAAATTTGATTGGCTGCCAGTCTACGAAAATAAAATTCGAAAAAGATAAAATAGGTAATAATAAATTAAAATAGGTTTTGGCGATTTTTAGCGGTTTTTAGCATTACAAACGCCCTTTTCATTATTGCATTTCAGTAAACTGACTGCCTTACAGTACTGCAAATATTTTCAGGCGCGGCTTGCATGCCAGAAAACAGTAATACGGCGCAAAAGGAAGCTGAACGGAAAAATAATTTGCAAAAACTAAATAAAACAGCTTTGAAATCCATCTTTGAACAATTTTTGTCGACTTTTAGCTTTGAAAATGCAGCTTTTTGCTCACATTGAAGAATCTGACTGCCATACCGTATTCCAAACGCTTATAAATATTGTGTGCCGTCCAGAAAACAGTACTACCGAACTCAAAAATTCCGTAGAAACGAAGGCGGGCGCCTCGAAAATCAATCCAGAAAACAAGGGGTATCCGGGCGGAAACCCCCGTGGCTAATCTACAGATTTGGTGACAGAAAACGGGCCGACAAAAGCTAATAACAGAAGTGGGAGAAGCCTTTCGGTATTTTGGAGCAGAGTTTAGAGGGGGAAAGAGAGAGAGGAAAAGAGAAGAGGGAGCAGAGAAAGAGAGGGAAAAGGTGCGCGATGTCTTGAAATGCGCTAGAGACACATTGTTGCCATGGAGATGCAAACAAACTGAAGTCGCGGCGAGAGAGCGAGAGAGAGAGAGCGAGAGAGAGGGAGAGAGAGAGAAATTGAAGGCGTAGAAAGGATCGGAGCGGAATAGCACGAAACCGGTTAATTGGCCTGTCTGCGCGGCAATTTGTAATTAGCGACCGAGAATGCAAAAGGAAAGGCTTTATATAACGCTACGAAACGCTACTATGGAGGACAGTTAGATGACAAATCGAGAAAAAGGCTTGAATATAGCTTTGTAGCCCTGCGAATTCCGAATTTTCAAAAAACCGAAAAACTTGGGTTTTTCGTGATATTTAGCATTGACTGCCAGAATAGTGAGTTTTGTAGTTTGTAGCCTGAAAAAACGTAGTTTGTTGTATTCCGGAATTTTTCAAGTTTTGTTTTTATTGGAAACCACCGGCAATGAGACCAAAATAGGAGAAAAGAGAAATAAGAAAAAGACGAGAATTGCAGCACCAAAAAATGATAAATTTCAGGGCAAAGATTTGGCGAGGTATACGGTAGATGACTGACAGTGAAAATAGTGATGAGAATGATGTCGAGATCTGGCAAATTGAGGGCAGACAAAATCGAGAAATTGAATTGGATTTCAAAGAGATCGAGACAACAACAGAGCTGTCACTTTCCCTTTAAACATTTGTACAAGAAAAATGACTTCTTTGGCATGGCTGTACGGGCTACAATATGGACGTAAAAAGAACAAGAAACGCACAAAAATCGATACATATGGCAAGTGAAAAAGTATCGGATTTAAAAAAGGGTTTTTCAAATATTTGAGCAAGCCGCGGGTGGGAAATGGAAGGCTGTTGGCGTTGATTTACGACAGTCAATTACGCGCACTTCGATGTCGGATGGAGGCCTGAAAAAGATTAGTATTTATGGGTTACGGTAGCAATTTTTTCGGCACTCACTGTTTTTTGAAACCAGGTTTTCAACGGCAAAATAATCCCTCCAAATTCGATAAACAAACTACTTCTAATCATAAAAAATTTTCTTATTTTCAGACCGTCATACCGTAATATAACATCGACCGGGCTTGAATATCTTGGTGGCGGAGAAGTGGTGCAAATTCTTTGAACGGCACCACATATTGAGTAGATCGGAGGGCTATCTGAAAATTGGAATTTACAATGGAAGCTAAAAACGCTACAAAGCGCAACCGCAGACTACAAACAACAACTACACAAATACTAGTTTTCACCTCCTTTCTAAGCGAAAGATTTAATTTTGGCAAAAACCATACCTAACTACAAGCTAAAACTATGCCAGTTCAACCTGTGACTCTCCCTTCAAACTAAAAAACGACTTACTGTCTCTCCCTGTCTCCAGCTTCGACATCTCCTTGCCCTCCTTGCCCTTGTTGTGCTTGATCGTAACTGGGTGGTGGTGGAGGTGCCAACATTGTTGGTGGCGAATCGTGGCAGAACTGAGGACGCGGGATCAGCATCGGGGCAGCTAAAGATGAAACCTTGATCGCTCTGGTGGCAAAAATCGCTTAAATGGCAGTCAGAATAGTCAAAAACCAAGTATAATTCAGTTGTTTTTTTAGATTTTTGAGCTCTAAATTAATTTATTTTATGGATTGTTATTCATTTGATTTGAGGACAAACTGAAAAAATTTCGTTCGGTTTTACCAATTTTCAGTTTGAATTTTCAGAAATTTAATTTTCAGGAGGCTTTGAAAAAGCAGCAAACTGGCTGACTGTCGGTTTACAGTATATCCTCGAAAATCCTAATTTTCGGGCTCATTTTCCTAATTTTTGATTGTTTAATTATTGACTGGCTAGCGTTGGTGGGTATGGGCCAGCTGTCAATTAGCCATTTTGACAGGAGTCTCTCCCCGTAGATGACCTTGGCCCTTCCCTTCCCTTCCTATAGACAAACACCTCAAAATAGGGGGCCCCGCAGGCAGGAGGATAGATAATTATTGGTCTCTTTCTCATGAATGTCACTCAAAACAACGGTAGATCATGAGAATAAATGGCAGATTGGAGAATGAAAAACATTAGAAGCTTTTAAAGGGATGGTGACAGCAAAAAAGTTGGCATCTAAACGCGCAGAGATCTGACTCAAAATTGTAATTTTCTTCTATTTTTTGGGGGGATTTTGTATATTACATTTTAGAATTGCATTTCATGTTTTCCAATTTTTTCACTCTGCTTTCTATAGAAAATTGGTGATGATTTAAAAAAACTCGAAAAATTAAATTGTAACATCTGAAAATGAAGGATTTATCGAAATTTGCATGTAAAATTTGTCGCATTTTCCAGCTGTTCACCCCTTCTGGCGCTCATTACAACATTTCCACCCATTTTCAGTCCAATTGCCCCTCTGGAATAAATGATTTTTCATCCCGTGCTGTCTGTTCGCTCACATCAATCAGGGGGTCAAATCTACCCTGGAGGGAGGGGGTGTCCATCTGCCAGCGGCAACAAGTGGCCTTTCTGGCTCTCTCTCTCTCTCGCGCTCTCTCTCACTCTCTCTCTCTCTCTCTCTTCTGTCTAGCCTAACACCCTATGCAAATTTGTCCCGGCCACCATCTACTCGGATATTCTCGCGCGCATACCCCGGAGGGAAATGGGTGCCTGAATGCCCGGGGCATCGTAGCGGATCGGAATCAATCCTCAAAATTGCAAAATATTGGGATTCCCACCTTGAATGGGTTAGTTTGTGTTCCAGTAAAGTAATTACAGTAGTTTGAAACGTTCAAAAACTGAAACTTCGCAAAACTACATCAACTATTGTTCTAAAATTCAATAGTTGACGTTAAATAAGCCCGGAAAGAATTACAGTAGTAATACTGCTATTTAGCGAATTAAAAATAATTGGTTGCGGCAAGTCTATGAGCGACGAACCACAGGTGTCATGCTCCCTTTAATTGACCTGGCGGGACCATACGGACACACCATTTTTTCCCTGAATTCTTGAGACCAATTTGGTACCTGAAATGGTACCGCCTTGGCCAACAACCAGTTTTTGTGTAAGACATAACCGAGATCGACAGGTTTCTGCCCGTCTCACGCTTTCTCTCTCTCTCTCTCTCTCTGTCTCTTTCTCTTACCGGAAATACCCCTAAGGGCTCAAAATGGATGTCTCCCTCCTCTCTTTGTTCTGTAAAGGGAAGGGATGGCATATGGCTTCCGATTTTCATCGAGGAGGGAAAGGCAGGTGGCCCATCCCTTTTGAAGGGCAAAATGGGAAACGGGGAATTGGCGCTACAAAGCGTCAAGGAAACACCGATCGCAAATCGAAGTCATAGGCGCTTTAATGGTAAAAATCGCGGCAGTGTGATTCCTCAAAGAAACCCTGCTAGCTTGCCTGTCAGCAGATGCTCAAAAACCATAATTTCCAGAATAGCTTCTGCGATCTTGCCTTCCAAGTGACCCCTCTTCTTAATCGCGATTAGCTTCCTCATCAAAAATGTAAATTATGGCTCATTTTTGGATGGGGTTCGGTATTTCGGGAGGCATCAACCATTTGTCTTGAGCGAGTAAGAAAGAGAGCGAGAGAGAGAGAGAAAGAGAGAGAGATAGAGAAGAGAGAGAGAGATGCAAATGAGGCTCAAATGTGGGGATATATCTCCTCTCTTCTCTTCTCTCAAGAGGCAGATGGTCATCCCCCTCTTGAACCCTCTAAAACCATCCATCCCGGCATCCCTTTATTTGCCGGAGGGGGAAGGGAAAATTGGGTTTTTCGTCAAGTGATACTTCAATTAATACCCCGAGGATGGGCGGGAGGCTTTTGCAAGGAGATTAAATTATTTAAGGGGGTCTATTGATTTTTGGGTGGCAGAATAGCGAAAAGCGAAAAACGCACTAATTTTTGCTCAAAAGACTTTCAGAGACAAATACGCTAGTTTTTGGCGCTTTAAATTATATTTTGGTGGTTAATTAGAAAAAAAATGCATACACCTTAGTTTTTTATGGCTTTTATCTGCTCAAAAACTGACTTGAACACCGAAAACCATTCGAGCTGGTCGATCTTCGAAGAAATCGGCCTCCCGACAAGGGACGATTCCGGTGATCGAAGTAGTTAGCCTGAAAAAAATTAGTTAAATCAATGATTTAATTTATTGCACAAATTCAGCCAAAAACAATTTTCGTTAAAGATGGTTTTTAAAGTAAGATTTATGTTGATGATTTTAGTATAAAAAAGCATTTTTAATTAATTCAACAAGACATTTCAAATTAATATCAAAATCACCTGATAAGCACGCAAAAATACTCGATCCACAGGAGGTCTTCCGACAATTTCCACGGAGAGCACTTTCCAAGCCACCACGCTGACAAGCATCAACACCACGCCGATCACTGAAAAATGTTTATGTCGTTGATTTTAATAGCAAAAATAGT
This sequence comes from Mesorhabditis sp. LJ9110, assembly GCA_038088335.1. Taxonomy (NCBI): domain Eukaryota; kingdom Metazoa; phylum Nematoda; class Chromadorea; order Rhabditida; family Rhabditidae; genus Mesorhabditis; species Mesorhabditis sp. LJ9110. The sequence goes on from JBBGBA010000384.1 coordinate 42,507, forward strand.
AAATTTTCTAGCGTTTTTAGCTGTTCCGCTAGACAGCTTATACAAATTACATAAAATTTAGAACTAAAGCTTTCAAAAATATTTTTTAAAACCAAGAATCTTCGACCTTCTGCTGCTTTTCCTTGTCATTTTTACGAGTCAGACTACAAACTATAAATTTAAGTAGTTTTTGATATTATAGTATTAGCGTGTATTAATTAAGATATCCTTTTTCGGTGTTTTCCAGTAACTTTAGACGCATTTTTTCAATTTTTCGAATGTCCATTTTTTGGAAAGCTGTGAGTTACTGATCCTTTTAAAACAATTTTTGACCGACTCTTAAGAAGTCTTTGTTTTTATTTACCGCCCCTGTTCTTAACTGTCCTTCAAAGAATCCCTTAACCCCCTTGGGTCGTTACGGTAAGCACCTATTTACGGGATCGTCCTCCTTTCAACAGTCTTGTGCTCAATGAGGGGTATACAAATCGGCGGCTAGCTGTTTCCCAATAAAGCCCCATCTCTTTTGGCTACACTACGCTCCAAAACACGTAAATAAGCCGAGTAGCCAAGTCAACAAGAAGATCTCTTTTCCAAGATCTCAAGGCCAAAATCTGGCGCTGGCCGTCGCCTGGGGACAATATGCAAAAACAGGCCTCCCCCTTTGGTTTTTTGGCAGACCACCTGACTTTGGAACTGTCCCCCACCAATGTCACTTTTTAGACTGGCAGCCAGCAGACAAGTTGCAACCAAAAATTAGAAGTTTAGGCGAGAATTCGAAAAATTTAGAATTTTACGGGAATTTGGTCAAATCATTAAAATTCGAAATGGTATAATTTTCAAATTATCATGACTTTATTACGTGAAAAAATATTACATTACTAATTGCTATCTAAAATATATTAAAAAATTATGCGCGTGTGTTTTAAAAATTTCTAAAACAAAGGCAGTTTTGCGGGGAATCTGAAAAAATTGGATTTTTAGAGTTGCGCTAAAATTAGAAAATTGGAGTTCAAGAAATTTTCAGAATATGACGATTTTATTTTTAATTGCATGATAATTATTTGATAGTTATAAAACTAAAAATAAAACAACTCTAAAAATTTTACAAAACGTTTTTTCGAAATACTAATTTTGGGCAATTTTAAAAAATAGAAAAATTTCTTAATTTTTCTAATTTGTAAAATTTTCTATGATTTTGACTTTCCATTCTCCATACTGTGCTCCAGTTGCAAATTCACACCTATTTCAGCCTAGCTAGCACCCAGTTCTCCCAAATTTTTGTGGAACTCTACCAGCTCTGGGACCTGATTCAAGGAACCTGCCCGCGCCTTTTGACGAAAAATTAGCGAACCCCGTTGCCCAAAATGAATCCCGCTCGCCCAGCTGGGGGTCACTTAGCAAAAATACAAAATTTAGGGAACAATAACGACATGGGAAAACTCGATAAATTTGAAAACTCACCAATAATAAAGGCGCGGAGGGTCTGGCTGGCCGCGGTTAGGACGAAGAGGGAACCAATGATCGAAGAAGCACCCACGGCAGAGACAATGATGATGAAAAGCCGTAGAATAAGTAGCATATCACAGGCGGGCCATACCAGCCATTTTTGAGTTTTTAGAGGCGGAGTGGCGGAATATTCAAAAAATAGTTTTCCAAATCGAATTTTGTAGAGTTTTATAGCTTCAATATTTAGTTTTCAATATTTTTATAGCTAACTGACGTCAATTTGATCTAATCTGAGGCTCAGAAGAGTTAAAAATCAAATTTGAGCTTCTCGGTAATGGCTACCGTAACCGACTCAACCTTCAAATTTTAAGTACGGTAGAATAAGTAATTTCAGGTTCTTAACCCAAATAGAATAAAGCGGAAATGTTCGTGGCAAATATAAGACGCGCGGCCCGGGTGCCAGCCACAAAATTTCGGCAGATGGTACCTCTCTAGCATAGAAAGGAGGCGTGCCCCCATGTTGTTCTCTCGCCTCTCGGCTCTCTCTAGCATAGAAAGGGGGTGTTGTAAGGGTCAGATAGGGTCTTTCCACTCGGTATCTCTAATTCCCTCTCTCTCTCTCTTCTTTCGCGCGGTGGACTCGAAAATACCCGCAGGGCAACAATGGCCAGTGGTAGAGGAAGGGGGATGGAGGATGTGCGGGGGCATTGATAGCCCAGATACAACCTAGATAATTGGATGTGTTGATGTTTTCTCTGTCGGTCTGTCTAACTGTCTGTCTCTATCTCTCGCCACATCCGATTCGGGTGTCATGTTCGACCTTGATTGAGCCGATGGGAGGCCAAAAAACTGCTGGGAACTTCCTGAAATTACTAGAAAGGGTCTTAAAGAAACACCGACGCCAAACACGCTATGGTTTTGGCTGAACTGGCTTCTAAGCTACTCTAAAAAAGCTCATTTAGGCTCGGTTCATTAATAGCATACGACATATTGACGAACTAACGGACAAAAAAACTGTTTTTCAGGTTTTCAGGGAATCTGGCGCTCGTTTTTGTCCGCTTCGTTCCCTAAACCTGGACCTTTAGGATTACGGTAAACTACCATGAATTTAGCACAGAACCCAAAAATGCAATTTTTTTTTGATTTTTAAGGCACGTATTTTCTATACTATCTTATTTCTGTCTAATTGGACTCGCAGTAGACCAACTGCCAGCCAGAATATCCAATCTCGGGGGCAAATGGATATTAACTCCCTCCATCTCCATCCCCGGCTGCTGGAAGTCACAGATGGTCAGTCAGCGCAGTGGTGGGCGAGTGACTCGACCCGGGAATCCGAGAACTGCTAATGGCCAAATGATAGCCCACACACTCCCTCTGCCAGTCAATGGATATGGCCATTTAGGATGGCTGAGATGGAAACCCCAAAAAGGCAGCATATGGACAGGGTTCAATCAGATGCCGATCTGGCGCACGGAGATGCTAAAAAAGGTTCAGAATATTTTTGAGCCATTTTTAAGCATTTTGGAGGGTAAACTTAGGCGTTGTTTCAAGAGGAAGATCAAGTGAATATACAGGGTGTCCCAAAAAATACCCCTGAATTTACAAAAATTGTAGCGCTAAAAAGGATTCTGAAGATTTTATGAAAGCTTTGTAGCTCGTAGCAACAAAGTTTGTAGTTTAAAATTTAGCGTCTTTCGATTCTTACAGAATCATCGCGGCGCTGCCCTTCGTTGGTTTCAAATTTTTACAAATTTCTCAAGGACAGCTCTCAAAAAGCAAAATTTTGCACATTTTTGAAATCCCTCAAGGAAATCTGCAAACATCACCTTCGGACGGTATCGAAGATTTTCGCAACTACCTCTGCTAGCCTGCCTATCGCTTCGAATTGCCAACGTTTTTTTCCAGTTTGGTCGATTGAATTTGACAGGCCCTACACTCCAAGGTACTTTGCTGTATCCCCTAGCATTCAGATTGTAGATGACCGTTTTAGCCCGATTAAAGGGGTTCGAAAGTCAAATCAATAACAGATCACATCTCCTCACTTCATCCACATTTGGGCGGTTTTGATGACCGGATTATCAAGAATCGAAATCTGTTAGGACGCAGAGAGAGAGAGAGAGAGAGAGAGAGACGGAGGGCCAGCAGGTGTAGAAAAGCTGATAAATTGACCGATTTCGCTCTCGTTTGACCCGAGAAATGGCACACGATCCGCCTATCGTCCCTAAAACAAGCTTATAAGCCGTGAATCCCTGTCCCCAATTGCTCGTCCATTTCCCTAAAATGAGCCGCACAACTACCGTACTCCTCTTATTTGCCATTATTTCTATTGTCTACTCCCAATCACACTGCAAGATCAATGTCAAATTTCGATCGAAGACCGATAAGGAGGTTTGTCAATTTTACGGAGATTCCTAGCTTTCCCAAAATAACTCTGCCAGTTTGCGTCTTTCATGACAGCCAGTTAGCGCAAATTTGATATTTGGAGGGCTTGGCAAGCTAGCAGAGATTTTTTGAGAATCAGGAAAATTAAAACCTTTTTCCCAGTAAGAAATTAAGTAAAGGCAAACTAGCAGCGATTTTTGGTGAAAATTAGCAGGGGCATGCTAGAAGGGGTATTGTGAGAATGAGAATAGTTCAGTTATTCAGGCAGCTAAAAAGCAAGCTAGCAGCTATTTTTTAGAAGAAACGTGGAAATCATCTAAATGCTAGTAAAACAGCTGATTTTGGTGCGAAAAGCCAGCTGGCAGGGTTTATTTGGGATAACTGGCAGGCAATTTAGTCGTTTTTCTACTGGGCAGGCTGGCTGAGAGCCTTCGGGAGTTTCCAAGTTTTTATTTTTCAACGATTTCCAGGTGCAAGTGGACATGCTGATCCCGGGATCACTGATGAAGATGGAGCCCTTCACGATGGATCACAAGAATCAGAATAAGAGCGTTATGGTACGGAAATAGCTATCGTATAAATATATTTGATGTATTCAGGTGAAAGGCGATGATTGCGAGAAGAAGGCGTGGTTGATTCGCGTCTGGAAGCTGGAGGGAGACGAGTGGGTCGTCGCCAAGAAGGCCAAGATGAAGCTCTTCGGCAATGGCGGATGGTAAGTCGATTTTTTCGTGATTTTTACGGGTACATGACAGCTGGAAATTTTCTAGACTGCAGACTGCGAATTTTTCTAAAATAGCGAATTTTCCGGAATTGTTAAAATGAATTTTTTTCAATTTAGATCAAGACTTGAAAACTACAGACTACAATTTTCAGCTCTCTTTTCAGCTTCAAACTATAAAATTAATTTCCAGGATTCGCGTGATCATCGAAGACGACTACACCCCGCGTCTTTTGGACCGTTACGGAGTGATGTGTTTTGATGGGGACTGCGGATAAGATCTGGCCTAATCTGTGCAATGATATTTAATCAATAAACCGTGCTAATAAAGCCTTCAACTTATTTAATTTACATTCTGAAAAGATCGGTGTTCCTCTCCAAATCAAAAATTCCTAATCTATTTTATTCTAGTTATTTGAATGGAGCCCTCGCCTTGCGACAAAAAAGACATAAAAACTAATGCACTGCGCCGTGAATTCGCTCATTTCCGCTTTGCTGGCTTGCTACTATCCCAAAAATCAAATGGGTGCCAGAGAGACAAGGGAAGAGTGAGAGACCCCAGAGATTTTGTGCCGTTAGACTCGGGATTCCAAAAATGCCGCAAACGGAACCGGACTTCTGCATTGAAGTTGGCCAATAAAGCCAAAGAGCAGAACGCAGAATAACGCCCAAATGACGGTATACAAAGTGAAGTAAAGTTAGTAAGTAAAGTAAGTAGTAAAGTAGCCCTGACACTTTTTTGGCTATTCAAAAAGGAGGGAATCTAGATAGAGCAAGTGTGATGGAGAGAGAGAGCGCGAGAGAGAGAGAGAGAAAGTGAGATATTGCAGTTACGAGGGTTTATAATTTGAAGCAATATCGTGTTTCTATTAGCTTGTACAAAAATCCTTGCCGTTTTCGCGTTGGCCGAGTTTTCAAGAAGATCGGCCAAAGGGGATCTTAATGCCGCTGCATTTTTGACATTTTCGAGATTATGTTAACGCTATTCGCCGATAAACACCCCCCCTCCGCCAACGCGCCAGAACCGAGCAATTCAACCTAAAATCTGAATTTTCAGGGATCGATTGCTTGAGATGGCAATCAGCTGGCGCCCGCTGGCCATCGCATATAAACACATGACCCGATGCCCGGCGAGATGCCATACAAAAACATTTTCCTCGTCTTCTCACACTCTTTCTCCGGATTGCCCATCTCATCTATCTCTCCCCACCCTCTCTTTCGCAATCAACACCATTTTATGCCGTTAGAAAATTGTGCCCAACCCCGTACACCCATCTCACATTTGTCAAAACATAAACCACCTCCTAGCCGCGGCTGGCTAAATTCTATCATTCATTTTCCTAGCAAATGCTGATGACTTTCTTCTCCCTTTTTTTGTTAGTCTCAAGAATTTTTGGCTAGACTTTGTTTACCCCACGCGCATGGGTCCGAAAATTTTCGATATTTTCAGGGTAGAATTCAAATTCAGAATTTTCTTGTATGCAATTCGATAAACCATCCAAAAAATATACTTAGGGTTTTTATGGTACCTTGGAATAGCTTTAGATGGGAAAACGTTGCTTTCCAACAATTTCGGAATTTTTTGCGAGATTTTTAAAGACATCATTTTATAGAGCGCCATAATAATGTAGCATAAAAGAGTTATGGCACAAAAACGAGATTTCGACGTGATTTCCTCATGTGCACATTAGGCGAGCGGCTAGTTTTCGATGTTTCCGACATTTTTTCGAGATTTGTTGAGTCCCATTCGGTAAAAATACACTAATCATTTTGTCTATAGCTGAAAATAATGTAAAAATAGATTTGTTAAAAAAAATCCTTTACAGCCCGCGTAAAATTTTCCACCAGACGTAGTCGACAGGGCGTCCCGAAAAAACGGCGTGCGGAGGGCATTTGGCACTTTCCTCGTTTTCCCAGACTATTTCTCCGGATTACTCACTGCATCTATCTCTCCCTACCCTCTCTTCCTCCATCAACACCATTTTATGCCGCTAGAAAATTGGGCCCCCACTAGTCAAAAGATAAACCACATCCCAACCACACAGTCCGCTAAATATTTTTGCCTGTCCCTAGCAACTCTGGGTGACTTTCTTATCTTTTGGTTTTTACCTTCAAGAATTACTGGCTAGACTTTACTTTAGCCATTTTCTTTATTGTTTTAGGACCTAAAAATGTTCGATATTTTTAAACCCCATTCGAAAAAACAGCAAAAAATTTACGAAGGGTTTTTATAGCAGCTCCAAATATTTTAGTGTAGAAAAGCTTTTTAACACTCTAAACTACGCTTTTTTTAAAATGCATAATTTTGCAACGCATTTCAAAACATTGACCTAAAAGCCCTGCTGCACCCTAATTAACGCTACTTCCGGGCATTTTGCTTGGAGCAATTGAGGCAAATTATCTCGTAAGCGACCCCGAAAAACCGCAAAACTTTACAAAATGGCATGTAGAATAGGGCGTTTAAATAAAATCATGGTATTGAAGATTGGTGCACATCCGCCGTTTCAAGCGCTTTCGAATTGTGTAAAAATCATCCCGCTCCGACTGTTCTTCGAACCTCTAGCGTCCGGACGTTATTTTGGGACACCCTCTATACCGTTTTTCTCATCCGTTACGTTTTTAACTTTCAAGGACTTTCAGAGTTCCGAGCTCAAAATGGCTTTCCCAATGTGGCTATGGCGGCCGAATCATCGCCCAAAAACCCCTGTCCACCCGGATAACTATCTTTGCTGCGGATGTTGCGGGTGTACAGCCAAGGTATCTGTCCGATATCCTGTGGCAAAAATCAAACCATTTTTAGTGCTGGTTTACCTTTGACGCCCTCATGGGCACGTTCGTCCTGGCCGTGTCGATTGTGATGATGATCCTTGCGATCGCCGCCGAGCCCGCTATCCTTCCGTTTCTCCTCAAGGAGCCTTTGGTAATTTCAAAATTAATATTGTTAAATCATATATAGTAGGATAAATATTACTAATTTCAAAAACCGGTTTAATTTTTGGTTCCGGGGTTTATTTTTGCCCTGCGTACCATCTGGACGTTGAAGCCCAGCTACATGCAGGCCTTTATGATCGTTTTTGTGAGTTAAATTTTAGTAAGGGGTATTAAGAGAGAAGAGAGAGAGAGAGAGAGAAAGAGAGTGAGGAGAGAGTGACAGAGCGGCAGAGAGAGAACGGGAGAGCCAAAGAGAGAGAACGGGAGAGCTAAAGAGCGAGAGAGAAAGAGACAGAGAGAGAGAGAGAGACAGAGCGAGAGAGAGCTGGAGAGAGAGCGAGCTGGGAGGGAGGGAGCGAGAGAGACAGTGTGAGAAAGTGAGGAGCGTGTGAGATAGAGAGCGAGAAAGCGCATACAGCAAAAATTCCTACATGTTTCAGTTCGTCGCTCAAATCATCAGCCTGGCCGAAACCTGGCTTTTCTGGGATCATGACCACAAGCCGGAGACAAAGGTCCGAGACACTCTGGGACTGATTTGGGGCAGCTTCATCAATTATCAGTATTATCGATATGTGAGGTTGGTGCCACTTTTGGTGTTGCCACTTTTCTATACCGCAAAAATTGCATAATTTCAGGGATCGTCAACTGGAAATCGAGGAAAGGCAGCTGCTTCCCGAACACGCCGTGACGTACCGCGTTTAATGAAATCAAAATTCTCAAAAGAAATGAATTCACCAAGAACGCTCATCTCTTACTGTTATTCTGTTTTTTTTTGCGTGAATATTTGCATATTACCCTTGTATTGATCAAATAAATAAGGCTCAAACGGAGTGATGGTGAGAGAGCGAGATAGTGTGAGTGAGAGCGAGAGTGTGAGAGAGCGAGAGAGAACGAGACAGAGAAGGAGAGGATGTGAGAGGGAGTGAGCGAGAGAGAGAGAGAGAGGAGAGAGAGTGAAGCGAGTGTGAATGAGTAAGAGAGTGAGTGGGTGAGAAAGTGAAAGAGTCGTGAGTGAATGAATGAATGAGTGAATGAGAGAGAGAGCGAGTGAGAGGGAGAGAGAAACAGACAGAGTATAACAGCAGAACACAGTAGCGTTAAAGCATAAAACATGTGAAGACCGTTTAGATCCCCATTTGCGGCCGAGGTTCTCACGGTTTTATGGAGCCGAGCGCGCTACATATGTTGCCAGTTACAAATAACCCCTACTGCTTTGGCAAAATCGACTTTGATGTGGATTGGACTCGCGCTTTTTGGTGTCTTATTCTGCCTGGCGAATGGCATAGACCCGGGCAAGGATTGTGGGTTTTGATAGGTGCCCACGGCGCAACCCCCCCCCTCCCCGGCCCTCCTAAAGACACCTTTTCTAGACTACTGGCGACGCTGTCTTAGACGGCCATTGCAAGTCGGTGACGTCTTCACGGCAAAGGGCAAAATACAGAATGGCATGCAGAGGTAATCAATAACTAGGTGAAACCGATCGAATTTTCGTGCGCCGACAGCTCTCATTATCAAAGCCAGAGGGCCCAAGCCTGCCACACATCTCGGAATGTTCTAAAAGGGGCTCCGAAATCTGGTCCGCGGCCCCTTGCGTTGATTCCCGGCAAATAGCCAGATTCGACCGCAGCGCGACCGTGCCGCATCTCTTTTGCCCCTGTTTGGACGTGAAAACACCTGAAGTTAGAAATTCTGAAGCCATTTCTGTAATTCTCATCGAATTTTGATGATTGTAAATTTCTAATTATGAGAATTGATCAGTGAATGACCGAGATCGAGAGATCGGGTGCCTTACAAGGCATGACGACATGTAACCGCCGCGCGCTAAAATGTCGTTTTCGATTTTCGCTTTTTTCCGCTAATAAAAATCTTTAGATGGACATGTGGACTCGAAGCAAGATACGCCATTGATGTATTTGGCCACTTTGACCACCGTAACTTCCGGAATTCGTCACATCCGCTGGTGACATATTCGCATCGCCTTGGGACCGAGGTAGGAAAGCGTTGAGTGTATAACGTGTTCTTTTTGCGGATGCCAGAGCACGCAAAGCTAACCCAACTTTTTCAGAAGCCCTGGCAACCCGGCTATCAGTACCGTCAACTTCCGTTCGCCGCCGGAGCGGACTTTGAGATCACGATTCGGTAGCTTTTGATACCTTGAGAAATCGTCACTCTTTGCATCAGAAATTTTTATTATAGAGCTGCACATGCAAATTATGTATAGAAAAGACACTTTCCAGAGTGATCACCGCGACCCGCGTACAAGTACAATATTCTGGGAAGGATGCACGCTGGCCAGGAGCGACTATCAACATCAAGGGAAGGTCCACACCACTCTCTTACGTCAAGCTGTTCCAGGTTTAGTTGCTCCGATTTTTGTCATTTTTTTTTTGATTAGTGCTGCGGTGATATCCAGAATGTGACACTCACTGGGACGTCATTGGGCAAAAATGTGGTAAGTCGGCATGCAGAAAAATACAAATTAAATGGATCAGGGAAGGTATGGCTACGGATTATCGTGCGTGCTCTTCTATGAGTTTTTATAAATTTTAATAAGCGTCACGTATCGCATTGTTTAACGGATAAGGGTTCATTGGCGCGGTCAAGGAGGGCCAGGTCTTTCAATGCTTCTAGATCCGTCAATGGGACGCACCATGTCCATCGTTTGATTCGTACGGTGACGACGACGATAGCCATAGTCATGAGCATCCTCCGACTCAAAAACCGACGACAAAAGCACCGACAAAGCCGCCGACGAAGGCGCCGACGAAGCGACCGCATAATCATAGTCATAGCCACCGCCACAGCCACAGCCATTCTTCTGATGAGAGCGGGTGGGTCCATGGTAGAAATTCTCGGTTACTGACCGGTCTAGTTTTCTTGATTTAATGTGTCAGGTGAACATGCTCAGAATTTGGCAAAAATTAAAATTGTAAGGATGATAATTCTTTGCGGGGTGCTTGTCCGAGCGATTGGACCGGGAAAAGTGCGCGCAACCTGAGCGCTGCGCTTTCCGTTCCAATTCTTTTGACAATGCTTTGTTTCCAGGAAGTGGCCATCAAATGGTGGCAACAGCAGAGGACGTGGCAATGGAGATCGTGGCAGGAATGGAGGTCGAAACGGCCACGGCAGCGGCCGAAATAACGGTCTAGACGATTTGGACCTCGACATCAACCTTGGGCAATTGGTTTTCGAAGGCGGGTTAATGGGTCCAGCACCACAGATGCCAGCTTGGCTTGGGAAAAAGTGATTTTGGGTCAATATGTGTTTAATAAATACTGTCAATCTATCGATCGATCGAGTCTAACCGATGGAGGGCTTGCATTGTATCGCAATAAAGTGTTTTAGTGGTGCTTATAATGAAATAGGATTGGTTATATCCCCAAAGGAAAAATAAAATCGAACCTCAAACCAGCCAAAAAACTAAGATTTTCCTACGCATGTTGCTAAATATTGATTTTTGAAATGGTGATGTTCGAAATCGAGTACGCGATTGCCGGCATATTTCTTGCAGCAGAAGTTCGGAATAGATAAGCCCAGCCGCGGCGCCCGGCTTCCATTCTCACAAATAACCATGCCACTGCCAAATCTATTCTAAATTTAATGCTTTCAAAATCATCTTTTTTGGATCCACCCATCCACTCAAAGATTTTTCCTCAGCTCCGTGAAACACTTTTCAGATGGAAGAATTTTGCCGTCTAAGGAATCACCTTGCTTTGACCTGGGTCACGTTTGGGCAACAAAGACTGGAAGAAAGCATTAAGCCACTGGAAAAGATTGCCCGAGAGGTACCTTATCTATGATTTCGGTCGATGGCAGGTTAGCAGCGGTTCTGCTGTTTGTTTCGATGTCTTAAAAGAGATAATGAAGGCCTAGGTTAATCGGTTACGCGGGGGAAAAAGGGCCTCTCTCCCGGGCGCCTCCCCCCCAGTGCTCGAAGGGGTTGGGCAATCCCGGCCCTGGCGGTGGTCCAAAATAGGCCTCGGCGGTGGTCTAAGGGCTAAAACGCAATTTTTTTTCTACGACGTTTCTATCTTATTTTTGTTAAATGGCAGGCGGGAGCTAAAAAATCGTCTACTAGGTAAGAAATCGGCATTTTCGCAAAGAAGATTTTTTGACACTTTTTTCCTTGACCCATTTTTATTTATGTTTTGATGGAGCAAAGCTTTGCAAAGAAGGATAAATTTGAGCTTTCGGGGGGACCAGGTACTTGGGACAAGACGGGGAGGGGGCAAGACGGCGACTGCTGTAACTCCTGTACCCTTCCTGGCCCCTTTAAAAATAGTGACAGCGAACCGATCTCGTCCAAATTTTTCTCAGAGATACTTCTAAGTATGTAGTTTCCAAATCTCAATTGCAAAAATAATTTACGTCGCAAACAAAAATTTCTCGAGACCACCGCCGCACTGACGGGACATTTTTTCATCTAAAATACCCTTCCCGGTCCCTTTAAAAATAATGAATCTGAGCCGATCCCGACCAAATTTTTTTCAGACGTACTTCCAAGTATGTAGTTTTTGAATATCAGTTGCAAAAATAATTTACGCCGCAAATAAAAATTTCGCGAGACCACCGCCATCGATTTCATGAAGCGTATTTTTACTGCCCAGGGTGGCGGTAATCTCAGGATTTCCACAGAAGCGCAGAAAATAAAAAAGTTGACCTGCCATTCGAAAGCTCTTGTAAAGGGCTACCTAACGACCAGCAGAACAAAAACAGAGCCGAAGTATTTTCCCGTCAAAAACGCGCTTTTCCGAGTTTGCACAATACTTACTGCCCAGCACTTTTGACCGGCGGTGGTCTCAGGATTTTGCGGGTTTAGAAGGTAAAATTCTGATTTTTCTACACACGGAAGTAAAGCCCTGGGGGCAGCGATTTGCAAAGTTTCAAGGCCATTGGACGTCATTTGGTATGCTTGCGGAGCCGTCGAAAAATCCGAATCGCCGCGCTGCCCAGCACCCCCCAAAACGGCGGTGGTCCCGAGAAATTTTTGTTTTCTAAGTAAATGACTTTTATTGTCCAAATTCGGAAACTACATACGACGAAGCATATCTGGACTAATTTTCAACCCGATCGGTGGAGTTTTTAGATTCTTGAAGGGTATCCGCTGAAATTTCAATAGAAACGGCTTGGCGTTACGGCGGTGGTCTCCAAAAATTTTTGTTTGCGACGTAAATTATTTTTGCAACCGATAATCAAAAACTACATATTTGGAAGTACCTTTGAAAAAAATTTGGACACGCTCACGTTCACTATTTTTAAAGGGACCGGGAAGGGTATTTTAGATAAAAAAATGTCCCGTCAGTGCGGCGGTGGTCTCGAAAAATTTTTGTTTGCGCCGTAAATGATTTTTGCAAATCAGTTTTGGAAACTACATACTTAGAAACATATCTGAAAAAAATTTGGACGAGATCGGTTCGCTGCCACTATTTTTAAAGGGGGCAGGAAGGGTATAGGAGTTACAGCAGTCGCCGTCTTCCTTCCTCCCCGTCTCGTGCCAAATCCTTGGTTCCTGTTCCTGTCCTTCCTAATCCTGCTCCAAAAAAGTAGCAAAATTAGCCGCCGCTCCGCGGCAGTGGTCTTAACCCTAGTCACCGGGGCCCAGGCGGTGGTCCCCCTGGGCAATTTTGGGGTCAGTTCGAGCACTGCTCCCCCCCCTCCCTTCTACGCCCCTATCCCTTCAAATCGGGGAACAACGAACACTTCCAGTCGGCGACTGATGAAACAAATCGACTGAAAGTCGAAACGGGCGCAAGTGCTGTCGGCATCATTTCAACTATTGCCGTTATTGGAGTCACCGTTGCCTCAGGACCCGTAGGATTATTTGGAACGGGTAAGTCGTAAAATTTCTCCCTAGACTTTACAACATCTTTCTATGAATTAAAGGCTACCTCCGACCGATTTTATTCCACGAATTTCACGGCGTCTTTTTTAGTAGTAGCGGTCCCGATCATCGCCGGCTTGACCCAAGCTGGCATCACCATTCACCGATTCTTTAATGGGGTATGCCCGCTAAAACCAAGCAACCTTTGTTTTTTTTTCAGTCAACGAAAAAAACGAGTCAGTCGATCCTAGACGACGATAAAAGATTGCGAGAGCAACTCTTGAGTGACGTCGCCCAGGAATTGGCAACACAGGCTGGAAGCGCCGAAGTACCGGTGAATTATTTGAAGATTTGCACCGAAAAGAAATAAGTCAAAACAGTCGTGATATCAGTCTCACTCCGTCTTTCGATTTTCACGCGATCTTTTCGTGAAAACACAGTTATTCAGCGAATTCTGTTAAAGGGAAATTGGAGAACGCGGTTTTGGCGGTGTCGGGAGGGAATTTCAAATTTTCGAGCTATCCCACCCCGTTTGCTTACAAGGGACTTTGATGCATAGAAGCCCAATTTAGCTTTTTAGAATTCCTGCGCTCCTTTAGGGTCTTAAAATCGTCTTTCTAGGCGGACACAGTGGGAGAATACGCCGAATTAGCCGCCAATGGACTGATTATGCCGGGATGTCGCGCAGCATTAATTGGTGTCAGATTCGCAGAGACGACTGTCGCTGGAGTCAATATTACGGTATATGCTATACTTCACTTTCGACACGGGTGGGCCCACCAAGGTTAGCGATCGGTGTGCGAAAGACGGGGGATGGGGAAAAGAGTGGGCGGGCGGGCGAACTCACCCCACCACCAAAATAGCCATTTTGAGCCCTTTAACATCCAAGCTTCTAAAATCTGAAAGCACCCTGACTTTCGTATTTCAAGAGCTTTCGATTCGTCTAAAAATCATGACGGTCTGATGTTCCTACGGATCGCTATAGGGTTTAAAGCGTCGGCTTTCGATCTAACTCGGGTCGTCGGTGAACTTTAGTATGCGCAATCTCAATGATTTTTCTTATGACGAGCAAAAGCCTAAAAAAGCCCAAAATTTAGGGGAAAGCTGTGGGCCGCGTTTTTATTGGGGCGAGCGGACTGGGGTTAATAGTCGACGCATACACCTTGGCTTCGTCACTTGTAAAGCTCGGTAAAGACAAGAAAGGAGAACTCCACGATGGTACCTGCAAGGTAACGGCATCAAATGGCACACCTCAAAAAAAGTCTTTAGGTGATTGAAACACTTAAAGCCGATACGAAAGGTATTGAAGGGCAATTGGATCAGATGCTTCAAGTCCAATTTATGCAAGCGATGATATCGACTATTGGGAGAGACGACTTTGATCATCTGATTCCTGAAAACTTGGATTTCGCGGATAGTGCCAACCAAGTCAACCAAACAACCCCAATAACAGCGGCGAAAATACAAAAAAGGAGCTGAAAGTTGGGCGCGCGTCAAACTGAATTCTTCTAAAACCCTGCAAGTGCTTTCACAAGATCACAAGAAGAAAAACTGGTATTGCATGCCACTACAAAAAAAAACCTTGATTGTGAATAAATATGAGGCATAATCGTTTTCTCTTTCACTTTGGTCAATCACTTTGGTTTTGTTCGTTTTCTTGAGTTTTCGGCGAACATTAACATTGAACCACCAGCTCCAAATCAGCCGCCGCCACAATCTTATTTGCATTTTTAATTCATTCTCCTGATTATAAAAACGTAGTATTTATTTTCTAAAATGTTGTGCTACAATTTTTTTTCTAGGCAATCGAAGCGCTAAATCACAAAATGAAATTTCGAAGTGCTAACCATTAATGTTCTTGGCGTGAGCTCTATAAATGCAACGTGCTCGGGGATTAAGAAAGAAAGTCTCGAAGAGAGCAAAGCAAAATTTGCGAAATCGGCTTCGCGTGATTTTTGAAAGTAGTTAGAGTTAATAACTCGTGTCCTTTTTGCTTCTCGCAGTTCGTTTGGCTGAAAGCGAAGACAATCGAGTCGGAGGGGTAGGTTGAAAAAGCAGCAACCAATTGCTTGCAAAAGAAAAGTCTGCGGGGATCGGGGATTGGGGCGGATCTACTCACGATTTTTACGACGCAAGAAGATCCAGCGGCGGGAACCTGTCAAATCTTACACGGACCCAAAGATAGACTGGATTTTTTTATTCGGAAAAACCTCAAATATTCTTATTCTGTTTAGAAAACCTTGCAGCTATGGAGGAGTATCTTCAACTCAAACAGCGGACTTTCCGCAAAATGGCAACATTTATCCAGCAGCGCAATCAATGCCATAATTGCACCTTTGACAGCCATTGCTGAAAAGGTATGTTGAAAGTAGCCCAATTTAACACTCGCCAAGCCGTTTGTGATGACGATATATTATTTTGTTCTGGGCTGTTAGCGGGGCGGGGGAACCAAATTTTTACCCTGTGATTCTTTACCGTCCTATAACAAAAGAAAATTATTTTTAGAGCATATTACATTGTTTTTAGATACTAAAACTACATAAAAATAATTATAATTTTATTTCCAGTTAGGCACGGAGGAAGAAAATCGATTGTTAGCACAAACGACGATGAGCGGCATCGGTCTTGCTGCAATTGTGGCTGGGTTTGGTGCGATGTGTTTGGCTGCCCCCGTAGGCATCGTCTGTGCTGGTTCGTTTTTTTCAATGTTTCCTTTCCGATTTGACGATAAAATTCCGGTGGTGATATTCTCGGAAATCAGGTTTTCCCCAGCGACTCATTAGGAGACGTTTTTGAGTGGGAACTTTGGGATGCGACCAGACCTATATTGTGTAGAATGTCGAGCTGATCCCGAATTTTGTTACCGTTTTTGTGGACTGGCCATTTCTCGAACGTTATAAACGATTTAAACCCAAAACGCCATAAATCGGTTACCTTCGATCGAGTCGAAATAGCTTTAGAAAAACGCTAGCTAGGCATTTTGTTCTGAAAAAGATTCTCAATAAAAGGTACAGTTTTAATCATAAATTTTGAAAAGTTGATAAGTTATCAAATTTCTTCGTATCAAAACCTTCAAAATTTTCAAAATTTTTGGGTGACGTAGACTATTCGGAAGTCAACCATGATTGGAATCAGCACAAAATTCTAACAAAGATAGGCTTGGTCCCACCCAACCTCCAGACGATACCCTAAAACGTCTCCTGGTAAACAAAAAGGATTGTATGCAACAAGGTGTTTCTATCAACAATTTTTCTACGTTTCCAGGATTGGTTGGCGTGCCGCTGGTGACGAGCGTGGGTCATGCCGTTGTATCGGTTGACCGATTCCAAAATGGGGTATCAATACTTTCAGAAAACCAGATCAATCTCCCTCTGGTTCTAGGCGACGAAGAAGTCGATCAAATCGATTGGTGAAGATGATAAGAGACTGCGCGAGCAGCTGTTTCGTGATTTGAATCAAGAAATAGAGTTACACGCTGGCATAGTCGTTACCCCGGTCAGTCACCTTATCAACTAGCATAATTTTGCGGTGGTCTCCGTCTGTCTGTCTGTTCGTCCGTCTGACGCCGAATTGAACCCGAAGGGGAAATGAGCTAGAGATTATGTCTCTTCGGATTCGGAGAGAGCGCGGTCAGAAAGCAGAAACCCCAAAACTGATCAAAAAAAATATGAAAAAGTTTTCGTTTAAATTATTAAATTTAAATTTGAAAGCGGTGCTTTAGTAAAACGAGGGCGGCTAATAGCACGATTTTGGGCATAGTGAGCCAGGTCGCGCGCGTTTCAGCTAGGGGAGGGAGCGCAGGGGGTAGCCCGAAGTCCAGCCGCTGTGAGCGGCCGGTAATAATAGCAGTTCAAAAGAGCGTCAAAAGATACCTGATCAAAATATTCGACGTTAAAAGCAATTTAGTCACATACGGTGGGTGAATACGCGGAACTGGCTGTCAAAGGATTTCTTATGCCGGTCGGCAGCAATGGGATAATCGGCGGTAGATTGGTCCTCAAAACAATTGCTGGGCTAACTATTACGGTAACGAATTCAGGCTAGGGCTAAATTCGACACTTCAGGACAGGCTAGCGACTGGCGTGTTTTTGGGCTCGACTGGCTTCGCGTTTGTTGCCGAGGCCTACACCCTTATTACATCGATTTCAAAACTGTCGAACGAAGAAAAAGGGCAACTACATGATGCTACACGACAGGTATCTTTTGATGCCGTGTTGAAACCTATTAAATTTTTTGTAGAAGATCGACCAGGCTCAAAAATTCATTTAGACGATCAAAGAACTTCACAAAGATACGGTGCAGATCGCCGTCGAATTAGATAAAATCCTGCGCATCAGCTTCATGAAGGCCATGAGTTCGACGATCGGTGCAGACGATTTTGATGATGATGCCAATATTGAGCTCGAGCGCCTAGACGACTTGCTACCATGCACCACAAAATATACGCAGGCTCTCGATCCGCAGAATTGAGCACCAGACCGGTTGGCCCAATCCCTGGAAATTTCTCAATTCCTTCCCAAAAATTCCGTTTCTTTTCCATTACTTCTTGTAACTTCTGAATAAATATTGCGATATTAAAAAACACGAACCAGTGGAAAAAGCCGCTTCGCGGCCCTTTTCCACTGGACCCCGTCCAGGACCCATGAATCCAAAACCTTCTTTTTTTGCCTGAGGCGCAAGAACTCGAGTCAAGGAGCCATTCTCTGGCCTGCGGCGCCAGAGCCTTGGCCAAGGACCTTTTCTTTGGCCTGCGGCGCTAGAGCGAGAGCCAGGCCTAACTCGCGCTAGAACCTTTTTGCCTGCGGCGCTAGTTACTGGTTTTTCTCCAGGATTTGGCCTGCGGCGCAAGAGCCTAGATCAAGGACCCCTCATTGGCCTCCGATTTTTTTTCTCGTTTTTGCTGACAGCTATCGATTAAACCGCCGTCCCCCACCCGAACTGCACGAGCCATTTCCATGTGCAAGAAAAGGGCAAAAATGACCATCAAATCGCCGCATTCGCTTCATTCTCGGCATTCATCGCTTGTATTTTGATAGCTACATCTTTCATTGTTTTCACTCGTTTTCCCAGTAAAGTTGGCGAAAAACAGGTTTATTCAAGCTTTTTTACAAGCCATAGTAAAATGTGAGCGTCTAATTATTTTTGCTCGGTAAATTGTCGATCCCCGATTTCTCAGCTAGTTTTTCTTTACCTAATGAGTTTCCGCAATTTTCTTAACCCGATTTTTAGGATGAATTCATATGATCTCTTCAAGCAGCAAATATCCCAGAAAACGAGCCACTTTCAAGCAAGAGAGAACCGAATCAATTATCGAGCCATTGGCTATCATTGCCGCTGAGGTGAGAAGGGGCAAGCTGGCAGAGATTCTTTGAGGAATCACTCTATTATATTACTCTTCCAGTCTGCCCTCAACGAAAAAGTCCGCCAAAAAGTGAACCTAGTGTTGAGTGGGACGAGTTTTGTCTCGTACCTAGCGGCTGCCGCGGTTGTGTTTTCCTCGGAACCGGCCGCCGGAGCAGGTTCGTCCCGTTTTACAGTCGATTTTTAAATCAGGAACCTAAAGCGTCTGATTCTTTTGTAAAGATACGAAATTGCGTTTGCAAAAGCGTTTTCGGGCGAAACGTTTTTTATAACTTATTGTCAAGTTTGCGCAAAAGCTTTTCCTGGAATTATGGCCAAAATTGGCTAAAAATACAGCTAAGATGGAATTATAAACTGGAAAGGCTCAATTTCAGAATTATTATACGTTTTAGCAATGGTCGTCCCGCTCATCACCTCGATAGGGCATGCCGGTATGTCGCTCTTTAACTCGGGAACAAAGGTATTGATTTCAATCGCTAAAAAACTATAAAAATACTATAGACTTTGAAGCAAAGAATGGAAGACATTGCGAGTGCGGATCGACGGTTGCGAGAACAGCTGTTCCAGGATATTACTCAAGTACTGCAGGCCGAGAAGGGAATCATTAAACAACCGGAAATGGTCAGTTTTCTTGTCTTTAAAATTTTTGTATAGGGGTGGCCGAATATGCAGAGCTGGCAGCCGGCTTCATCTTGCCTGGATGCCGATCGACGATATTTGCTGGTGGATTGGTCGGGAAAACCATCGGTGGATTGGATATTACGGTAACTAGGTTGCCAAGTTGCCCAGAAATTTTCTCAATCTAGGAAAAGCTATTCGGCCGTCTCTTTGTGGGGACGACATTGCTGGGTGTTGCCTCGGACGCTGTGACGATCATTTCATCGATTAGAGGGCTCAAAAACGATCAAAAGGGCCAATTTCACGATGCTGTCATCAAGGTACTGTATTTTCCGAGATTTACTTGTTAGGAATAGTTTTTTAGACAATCGAAGAGCTGGACAATGATACGAAATATATTGAATCGATGCTCGATAATGTTCTTCGCGTCAGTTTTATGAATGCGATGTGCTTGACAGTTAAGGAAGAAAACTTTGAAGCTCAGACGATCCATTTCCAATTCGTGAATGTCGACCTGAGAGCGGCTTGAATAATCTATTAACTAGAAATTTAGAATTTGGTTGTGGCGATATCTGCTGTGTATAAAAGTTTTTTACAAAATCGTTCAAACTAACATCATGGCAATACCAACGCTAAGAAAAAAATATTCGAAAAACACCTTTCGGGAGAGAAAACTGACATTTCTATGATCAATCTTTTTGAATGTCTCCTTTTTAAAGATTGATATAACATTTTCGAGTGGTTCCGAGCGCCGTCAATCGATGGAACGTTCCGCAACCAAACAGCCGGTCCCATTTTGATGCGCAAGAAAACACCGCCACGACGAAAAGAATTCTTGCGTAATATCCATCCATTTTTATTCCCAACATTTTATTCAATAATTATTATTTTTATTCTTATTATTCCTTTTTAATAGTTCAATTTTTGATTTTTTAAGATTTATTACTAGCCTAGATCGTATCATTTAAAAATTGATTTTTGTGGTTGAATTGTTGGTTTTGTGATCTTTCTTGAAATTAGATATTTTAGTATGGAGGAATACGGCCGATTCAAGCGCGCGATTTCCGAAAAATTGGCAACTTTCAAGGAACAAAGGGCCATTTCGGTGATCACTCCATTGGCTGTCATGGCAAAACAGGTATATTTTTGGGAAAAACACTAAATTATTGAAATTCGGCGCCACGTCAACCCGTTTCAGTCAGCCGGTGACGAGCAAGAGGCGGCGATATTCCAGACGTTTTTGAGTGGAACGAGCTTCGGGTCTTACTGCCTCTGTCTAGCAGCGCCACAAGGTTTTTTCTCGATTTACGGAGAACACTTTGATTCATTCCAGCACTGCTAGTCCCGATGGTAATGGGCATTTTCCAGGCTGCACTCACGCTCGTCAAGTCCAGCAACGGGGTAGGTAATTAGAAAAAGAACGTACCACAGGGCCTCGGAAGCAAAAAATTGTGTGCGCGTGGATTGAACCTACGCGCCAAAAAACGAAAGGATAGGCGACTATTAAATCGATTCCACTGCGATGAAACGCAAAAAAAAATTGGACAAGACCCTAAATGTTTTGGAGGGAAATCGCCTTTTGCGTCGTATTAGGGTACGTCCCTCACGGCGCATACGCTCACCTTTCTATGACGCCAGTAATCTAGTCATTTATGGTATCTCTTTTAGGCGGTGCAGGTGACGTTTGAAAAAATTGGCGAAATCAATCGACGTCTGCGAGAGCAACTATTTCTGGATCTGAATCAAGCATTACGAGACCAAAACGGGATCGTCAAGGCCCTAGAAAGGGTTCGTAATGTTTAGTTACTAAAGTCAAGTTTAAAACATTTTACAGGGTATGGCCGAATATGCGGAGATGGCGGCGACTGGTTTAATTTTACCGGGCTGTCGTTATACGATTTTTGTTTGCGGCGATTTGGTTGGGAAGAGCATTGCTGGGTTCAAGGTTACGGTAGGAGTTGAACATCTCAATTATTTATTCTCAGTTTCCTTAATGCCTCGGCTGTTAAAAAGATTAACTTTTAATATGGGGACCCAATATAAATATTATTAGGGGCATTCAGGAGGCAGTCGCTGGCAGTCTCTTCCTGGGCACAACCCTTCTCGGCGTTGCCGCCGATGCATGGAATATCGTTTCCTCAATTAAAACACTGACACGCGACCAGAAAGGCCAAATACACGATGCAACCATTCAGGTATCATTTTTAAAGTTTAAGGTCTCATTTAATTTAGACGATCGAAGAGCTGGACAAAGATACGAAAGATATTGAAAATGCCCTCGACAAGTTATTACGACTGAATTTCATGGAAGCCATGCTTTCGGTGATTGGCAGTGAAAACTTTGATGACGGTTTTCCCGAAGAATTTGACAATATCGCCCTGGCAGCAGCTTGACAACCCATTACGACATGAAAACTGGCGAATTGACTTGCTGTTAGCCAATCACAACGATTGAAATTACGCGGCATCGAATTTAGCGTGACGCAAGTAAATTGATTTTGTAGTTTTGTAGTTTATTTTCTCATGTTCAGCCTCCAATTACCTCTAAAAGTTTATTCATATTACAACGCAAACACATTTCAATCAATAATCACATTAAAATTAACGATTCTCACATTAAAATTGGGTACATTACTATCTTATACTCAATACAATTTCCACGCTACATAACTAGAACCATTTCTTGTTCCTTGTATTTTTCTGAAACGATTCGAGCAAAAAAAATTAACCAAATATATTGGGCAAAGTCCTATTTATTAAACGTAGGCTTATCGATGATACACATAAGTATGGGAAATATACTGGTCCCGCTCCCCCTTCACGGAACTCTCGATCCTTTTCTCGCAGCGAGCCGATAAAACAGCATGCAATTTGCTCGAGGTTAATATCAATAGTTTTCCGTCTTCGCGTCAAATTCTTGCCACGTATTCGCCTCGATAGATGGCATCATATCGCTCCGGGACCAGGGTTGTTCGCGGACGGACGCGGCCCCTTTTAAATTTTAGCGGACGGACGGGGACGCGTCCCGGACGGACGGGACGGACGGCGGACGCCGGAAGTAACTGCGTCCGCGATGCAAATGAGAAAAACAGATTCAAATCATAATGAAGCGCCTAGTTTTTCAGTTTTGAGCGTAAAACCTTTGGTAGGTTCTGGTTTTTAGCATGTATACTTGTACAACCTGTTCTACTGTCCAATAAAATCAAATTTACCGCAAAAACTGCAAAATTATTGCGACTTTTCTGGTTTTCATTTTAAGATTACCATGAATTAATTTGTATCTCGGACGCGCGACGCTCCTTTTGCTAATGAGACGGACGGGACGCGTCCCGTCCCGGACGCGGACGGACGCGGATCGGACTCAAAATGAACAACCCTGCTGGTCACTGATTCTATGTGTCGTCATAATTTTGACAGAGATCTCGATCAATTGAAACCGTGGAAAAATTGAAACCATCCGGCTCCTTCCTCATATTTCGGCAGGCTAATTCGTAGTTTTTCTGCTGATTTGTTTATGAAATTGATGACGTCACCGGATGGGCCTCATCGCGGCTTTTTTGTTGCTAGTCGCGCGTCGATTTTACGGAATTTCCTCCCGGGTTTCTTGAACTTTTCGAGCTGCTCGGCGGTTCATGTTCATGTTTATTAAGAACTATCAAAAATATGGATTTTTCGACGAAGAATGGAGGATTTTCCATCAAATTTCGATTTTCGCATAACATTTTCAAATTTTTTAGGTATATTTTTAGGTAAATTTTATGACATATTGCATTAAAAAAACTATTAAAGCACCTTTCATTAAGTTACTAGACCTTTCTAAAGTTGCACAAAAAGGTTTTTTGGCAAATAAAAAAATCGAATGTACGGCGATCGAAACTACGTGACAATCGGCAAATTTGCGTTTTTCACGTCGAAACGGGGGCTAGAGCAAGCGCGGCGCGGTCGCGTTGCAGTCGTATCAAAAATAATTTTTTCGCATGGTATCAAATCACAGAGGGCATAGCACAGAGGGAAAGTTGTTCAGGGTCCCAGCATATCCTTCATCAGCTCCCGGATGGTGTCGGATGAGAGAGAGGCGATGGAGGAGAAGGACTGCTCCATGAGGCCGGTCTCGGTGTCCTCTTTAAGTTTTTCGTCTTGGCGCAACTGTTGGAGGGGGAGCACGACCTCATCATCCTTTCGAGCCCGTTCCATCTCCTCGGACCTCCTAAAGAAGAAATATTGCCCATAAGATCGAAGGAACCGCGTGCATGTCTTGCATGGGAGTGTGGGATCCTTTGGGCGGAAGCGGCCACAATTCTTGCAGTTGGTGCCGGCCATCTGGGAAAAGGTTTTAGTGAATTTCGTTATTTCCCCCTTTTTTGCGAGAGAATTATGGGAAAAACCCGGGGTGGAGAAATGATTTGAAAACCACGGCGGGGTCGAACCCGCATACCCTGGATTGAAGTTTCCGCACCCCCCTAGACTATAGGGGGGCGAGGGACAGAGAGAGGACGTGGAATAAGAGGGGATAAGAGGGCGCAGACAGTCAAAATTTAGTCTGGCAGCCGCTGTAATACACTCATTTAGCAAAATTCTTTTCACTAACGAATTTTAAATTAGTTGATCTAAAACGGGGATGGAAAAACAAAATATTCTAGAAGTAAAAGGAGCATGTCGTCGTCACTTGGGCAACCGGTTGGGTCTGGGCGGGGTTCGCATCCGCTGTAACAGCTCGAGTTCATAAATTCTTTTTAAAACGACATCC
>JBBGBA010000379.1:0-48708 GCA_038088335.1 Mesorhabditis sp. LJ9110
CGTTCATCTGGACGATCTTCTTCTTCATCGCCGGAAGTGTGCTGGCTGTAGCTTCCGTACAATACGCACAGACGGCCGGATGGGCGATCGCTGCGGTAAGCCATTAACGCTAATCGATAATGGCAAGATAGCAGAGATTCTATGAGGAAAAGTGGTCACATATAGAAAATTGCAGAAAAATTCTTTTAGTATTAGAAAATATTAGGCCTAGGCTTACAGTAAAGTGTCCTGGATCAGAGTAGGATTTTTAGATGAGACCAAACGAAAGCCTCCCTTGGAAACGGATCGTAAATAGCTCCAAAAAATAGCCAATTCAAAACTTAAAGGGGCTCGGAAGTCAAAATTCGTGCATGCGGGGATTGAACCTACTGGTCAAAAAACGAAAGGGTTACTGCCAAGAAGGACCAGAAAAGTGATTTCGTCGCAAAAAAAACGTAAAATATTTGAGAAAAAGGGAAATGTTTTCGAGGCCAAAACGACATTTTGAGTGGGCGGCGATTACATGTCGTAATGCCTTGTAAGGCACCCAATCTCTCGATCTCGGTGATTCACTGATCAATTTTGATAATTTAAAAGTCTAGAATGATCAAAATGCTTTGAGGATTCCAGAAATAGCGTCAGAATTTTGAAATTGAGGCGTTTTCACGTCCAAACAGGGGCGAAAGGTCATGTGGCGCGGTCGCGTTGCGGCGGCATCTGGCAATTTGCCAGGAATCAACGCAGGGGGCCGTGGACCAGATTTCGGAGCCCCTTTAAAAGAGCAAGCTAGCAGAGATTCTGTGAGGATTGCAATAACACTAAAAATATCTCTGTTCCAGTTCTTCGCGCTGGCCGCAATGTGCGCCTACGGTTTCGACTGCTACCTCAAATTCTTGCAGTGGAAACACAACGAGGTGGGTGTCAAGGGGAGCGTACCGGATCGATCGATCGCTGAATTTTAGAATGGAAAAACGGAGCCTAATCGATTTCGTCAAAATTTAGGTGGCTACCGGACGCGGGAAAGCCTTCTTCCAACCGTCCAGCGCCTGAAATACATAATATTTTTTTTGTACATGCTTTTCTTGAGTTTAATAAATGTAATGTATTGTGACAACTACCGTGCCTTACAGTCTTACCTAGTATTATCCACGACTACGGTAATCCAAGTACGGCAAGCGACAATTTACAGTCCTCCGGTATGATTTTTAGGTGCAAAAAACTCGAAAAATATGGTTGTCTTGAACTTTAACAATGCGAATAAACGTAAATGTACTACGAAAAATACGGCACTTTACAGAAATACCTAGTAATATCCACTACCATAATCCAACTACGGCAAGCTACAATTTACAGTATTCCGGTTTGATTTCTAGGCAGAAAAACCCGAAAAATGTTTGTATCTAATTTCAAAAAATGTGAAAACAAATCAAAAATATAGGAGTTTCTATGCATTTTTAAGCCAACCTATAAATACCGTGATTCCACAACATTCCCCCGAACGGTCATCGCCTCCGCTCTAGGCTCCTAGGGCCCTAGTGGGCCCTAATTAGGCCAGGGGTCCAGGGAGAAGAAGGGATAGAGGAAGAGTTGGGAGATGTCACGTGCCACATTCTGAAAGCCTCACCACCACATATCGGCCATCCACCCTTTTTCCGCTTCACCAGAGCTCTTCCTTCTCCGATCCAAAGACTAGGCTCTTCCAAGAGCTTGCAGAAAATTGTGGACGCGTTTTAGACCTTTGATTTTTAGGCTTAGGCTTGGCATGAGTTTGATTGATTAGGCATAGGCTTAAGCTTAGGCTTAGGCTTAGGCTTGGCTTAGACTTGGCTTAGCTTAGGTTTGGCTTAGGCTTGGTTTAGGCTTACAAGAGTGAGTCATCGGCAATTTTCTGATTCGATCGAACAAAACCAGGTTTTGCAGAATGGCTATCCCGATTTTATAAAATTAAAATACAGTGACCGTCTTTACCATGAGTGCCTTTCGAGCCAAAAGGATGTTTTGGTGCAGTTTTCAAATTTTATAAAATCATAGATAGCCATTCTGCAAAAAAGAACAACGGGGTTTTGTTCAGAATCGAATTCTCTATCGAATGAGCTAGGTCTCGTAAGGTTTTGCCGATGACTTAAAAAAGCACTCCTTGTTAGCTTAAGCTTGGTCTCAAAGCTGATACGCCGAGCCCTTGAAGCTTTCTAAGCTAGACAGCAATGCGAAACTTGAAATTGTTATAAAAACTGTAAGAATTTGTCATTTTCTGTCGTGTTACTTGCTACTCAAGCTACCGTAAGCTCGGGAGCCCTACGTGCTTTCAGAAAGAAGGTGAAAACGCAGAACCCCCTCAAAGTCCCTTAAAATCGCGCGCTTCCTCCTCCCCAGCTTTTCTCTATTTGTCACTGCATCTACCGTACCCCTCTTCCGGGGTTCCATATTTAGATGTTCGTTGCGGAAAAAGGCGTTTCCCTCCCCCTGCCAGCGGTCACGCTCCATTTTTTGGGGGAGCGCGATAATCGTGTTCTGCGTTGTTTGCCGGGGGCCACCAGCGCCCGCTGGGGGCTCGTTTTCGCCATTTCATCCCCTGGGTCCCGTCGGGTTCTTTTTGAGTCGTCTTTTTTTAAAGGGCCAGAATTTTCTAAAAGCATTTAAGAAAGGAAATGGCTTGGCAAAATGGCGATTGCACAGCACTTGACAGAATTTAGAAACTGGAATATGGAATATTGGTTACCGTAACCCTTAGAAAGCTTCAATAATATGAGTATTTCCGGTTTAATATCGCATAACATCTCATGAATTGCTACATCAGGGCGAGAGACAGAGAGGGACAGAGAGAGCGAGAGAGAGAGCGAAAGCGAGAGAGGATGATTGCCAAGACTTGCCGGTCCCTTTAACCGTCCCTTTCTGCACTTTAGGAATTTTCCAAGTTATTTCTAGTAAGGGGGAGAACCTTGAGAATCCATTTCCCCGGGGGCTTTCAGAAGCTTCTTCCAAGGCCAAAAAACAGCAACGGCTCGTTCCTCCCTTTGTGTCCAAAAGCCCAGCCAGAGCGCGTTTTGGGGAAACGTCATGAATATGGGAGCGGAAAAGAGACGGGTTTTTGAAGGAAAGAAGCCGCCGGCATTTTTTTAAAGCTTTTTGAGAAATGAATATCTAAAAATGAGCCCAAAATTTCCTCTTCCCTTCCTAAAATTGTTGTTTTTTTTGGCTGTTGACCAGAAATTGAAATGGAATTAATATAAATTAATTAAAATATCCAAAATTCAATAATTAGCGTCGTAAAAAGCTAGGCTTGGTTATTCGGCTCTTCGTTTTTTTTGGGTTTTCCCAATTCATATTTATGCATTCCTCAGCTTGGCTATAAATTCATGCCCTGCCCTGGTCACCTTTCGGTCGCCATAGCAATCTAGGGCTTGGGGGAAAAGCCTTTTCGGGCCCCAGCTTTTACCTTCGATCCCCCAAGGTAGTTTCTTATTTTCCGGGCGTAATCTGTCAAAATTGATGATATTGGTACTTTAAATAACTTTTTACTCTTTGTTGCTTGTCCTCAATTACCGCGAACTCGAGCAGTTCAAGGCTTTCATGGAGTCCGATTCAATTTTGTCGAAAACCTGGTTTCCGAAAAGGAGATTTTCGAAAATTTGCATTGTTTTTTGCATAGCTTGATAATGATTTTCAAAATTAGGAGCTTCTCAGTGATTTTCAAAATCGTGATTTTCCTGAAAAATCCCTTTCGAAAATGTGCATGAAAATCGTTAAAAATGCCCTGAATTTTTGCTGTCACTCTCCCTTTAAATTTAGATAGAAGCATAAACTTGGAATTGAGCTTAGATTTGTGAAAACTGACGACTTCAATAATCTCAAGAAATTCAAGGAGTTCACTGCCACGAGTTCAACGAGTTCACAGCTGTGCTTCTAGCGTCAACCTCCCTTTAAAATCTCACGAAATCTATTAATACCCACTTCCTTGTATCCCACCTTGTCAGGATGACTTTACTACTATGGTTTCCAAAGCCTTCTGTTTTTCCAGAACCCCACTCGGCCGGGGGTGAGCATCAAATGACTTTTCATCATCCGCCCCGGGTGGATTTTCTAAAAGCGTCTCTCTTCAGGGCGTCAGGATATTAGTATTTGGCTCACTCGGAATCCCCGGCATATCCACTCGACGGCTTTCCTGGATTATCCTCCCTACCCGGCTGGTTTGTCAAGTACCCGCGAGGAGTGGGAATACTTTTTTGGGCTGGATTTTGTAGTTTCTATTTTAGGCTTTGTATTTTGTAGCATGCAGCCTTCGAATTGTATTATTGAATCCTTTTGAGCCGTTCGACCCAGAAACCTGACTTCAACCTGGTAGGCTAGCAAAGATCTTTAGGAATTTTTCTGATCAGCTAGCAGAGATTCTTGAGGAATTGGGCCATTTCCGGAAATTTTTGCGGCAATCTAACAGAGATATTTTAGGAAAATCGTATACATCGAGCATGCACTCACTCGGCTTTTCAGCGAGCTAATCTCAATCCCCCTAGATGTGCCACGAGGTCTTTTTTGTGGGCCCCCGTAGAGTGCACATCGTCTCTCTCACTCCTCTCTCTCTCTCTCTCTCTCTCTCTCTCTCCCGTCTCTCTTTTGTGGCTCAGCTGCCGGGGTGGGTCCCCCCGTTCCGTTCCGTTCCGGGCTCTAAAATACGGCCTTTTTCTAGTCGTTTTTTGAGCCCTCCCGCCCATAAGCCATCGATGACATGAAGAGCCCTGGGCCATGCCCCTGGGCCCAAAGACCCAACTTTGGCTCAGTTTCGAGCTTTGTTGTTCTGCTCGATTCTCAAATTGTCTCTGTTGGCCTGCCTGCTCCTGGCAGTTCCTAAAGGATCTTTGCTATTTCCCAAAAGAATCGCTCTGACTACGCTTTAATTGCCTCTTCTGCCAGCTTCCCCAGTTTCCTCAATGATCTCTGCTAGCCTGCTAGCATAGATCATTCAGGAATTACAGTACTCCTCGCCCCAAAATGTTCAACAACAAAATTCCGCACGGCTATCTGTCATGGCAGGTGCAAGCGACTTTCCGCATTTACTTTCGCTATTTGGCCAAGGGAGCCGGTAAATATTTGGCATTTCCCGGAATGGAGCGGGCAGGTGGAGGGACATTTTGTGGGTCTACAGATTCCTCAAGAATCGCTGCTAGCTGCCATTTCACAATGGGTTTTTGCAAGTTGCTTCGATAAAGGAAAGCTCAGGCTTAGGGCGAGCTTGGCTAGACTTAAGCGGGCTTAGGAGGATAGAGAGAGAAGGGCGGGAGAGAGACATAGCGAGAGAGAGAGTCAGCGAGAGAGAGGGAGAGAGACAGACAGAGTGAGAGAGAGCCAAAGAAGCATGAAAAAGCCGAATGACTGTGTATTGGTGTGTTGAGTAGTGAAGTGGAGGGTCCCATGAGTACCCTCCACTACTACCACCCGCTGGCAAACAGTAGATCCCCCAACAAAAAGCCTCACATCCCCCGCAATCTGTTTTTTTCATCATTCCTGGCTGGTTAGCCATCGATTCATGGCTTCAGTATACCTTTAGAAGTTCGGAAAATTATCTATTTCTGACTTTTACGGACCTTTACAGATGAAAATCAATATTTTTAGCTCTTTTTGGTACATTTAAAGTTAAAAAATATCTTGATATACCTGGTCTCTTAGGCACCCAAAAATCAATCTTTTTTCGATACTTCCAAGCTCCTTTATTTTCTATAAATCTGTCGTTTGACTGTTTTCTGCATAAAAAAATAAAATTAGTTTTTACAAAGCTATGTAGCTTCAAAAAATGCCTATTTTTAGCTTATAATTCACGTAAAATAAAAATTCATTAACTCGCCACTTTATAGAATTTTACTTCCTTGTTCCCTTCTATTTATCAGCCAAAGATCACGTGAGACAGCCTGGAACTGTCTGTTTATCTCTCTCTCTGTCTGTCGGTCTCTCTCTCTCTCTCGCTCTCGCTCTCCCTTCTGTGATAATGTGTGCATGCAGTGGCCAGACTCCCCCTCCATCAATCTGTGGCTAATATTTGCCCGTGTGTCCACTTCCACACCGGAAAGAATATTCAAATATTCAGCTTCTCCCCCTCTGTCTGCCCCTCACAAAGCGTGGCCAGCCAGCATCCCGCGCCTATTGCCCATTTCCGCTCATAAACTATGAGCTTTTCCCCTAGCTAGGCCACTGGATCGCTACTATTTACAATAAATGAATTTTGGGATGAACCCGAAATCAAATAATCATATTTTTTGGTGACTAGATTTTTGAAGCCACCAACTTTTTCCCAAAAAAAAAAAACAAACTTTCATTAAAAAATTAAAAAATATAAAAATGCCGATTTTTCGGGCAAAATTCGAACAAATTTCTTTCTACGCCTTCAGGTAGCTTTTTTTACTGGAATTACGTTAAATTGACTAAAATGAACCACCGATACCTACCAGTAGTAGCAATTCCTAGGCAGCTTTGGAATGATCGGAAACCCCCACGATAATGTAAAAGCACCGGTGCCTCGGATAGCCGACGGTGAGGGTAGCTAACAGAGATTATTTGGAAAATTCCGCTAGATAGTGCCCCTTCTAATTTTGACTTGGGCAATCTAAAAGAGGTTTTTAAGGAAAGCCGAGGTTTTCATAGAGCCCTCTCCCTCTCTCTCTCTCTCTCTCTCTCTCTCTCTCTCTCTCTCCACCGCTTTTGAACTCCGACCCGCCCTGATCTTTTGCCCATAAAATCAACAACTCAACTGTGAACCTTCAAAAGGCAAACAACCTTTCCAATCCCCAGCGCTCCATTCTCGGCAGATAATCGGCTTTTGGTCACACACACAACGCTTTTTCGGGCTTTTGACCCGCGAACGCCTTTTTCGGGCGGTTCAACCTTCGGGAGGAAATTTTGAGTTCTCCAAACGATTCCGGAGGTTTACGGTACGCCAAGTGATCTCTGCAGGTCTGCCCTCGATTCCTCAATTATCTCTGCTAGTGTCGAAAGTTGTCAGCATTATGCTGCAACGTTCGATGGTTTGCTAAAACCTGTACGTTACCGTAGCGCGAGGCCCCCTCGGAGAGAGGGGGCCGGGCGGCTTTCGTGATTATTCCGAACAGACGATTTACGGATTTCTCTAGGGTTTACGACCAGGTCTGTACGGGTATTGCGTTAGCAGAAGACCAGCTACCTTTTGCCTCACGCCCAGCATCTTTTGCCTAAGACCAGCGAGTCAGACCAGCACTTTACCTTGCCCTCTCCATCCATCGATGAGTGTGCTCGTATTCTAATGGTTTACATGCCGATAAACTTCGTGTATACCTTTTGTATCCTTATACCGAAATGCATTGGATTCTATTACACGATTGTAGAAACTACCACTGAACATTACTGCTTGTATAGCCTCTTGGGATCCCTTGCAAGAGGTTGTCCGAGCGGGGCCCAAGGGGCAAAGTCCAAGGTGATAGTGTGGCAACTCTAGCCTTCCTCCATGATCTTATAGTAGAGGATATGGCGCAGAGGGACTATTACTTTCGACAGCTAGCCTACCATCGTTTCATGAATATTTTATGCTAGCTTTCCGTCGCTTCCTCAAGGATCTCTGCTAGCTTGCTCTCGATTCCTCAAAGGATCTCTGCTAACTTGCCCAAGATAAAAATCCAAGTTAGTTATGTAAATTCATTTGGTTCCTCGAATAAAGTCGTTAAATTTTTTTAATTTTAAATTTTAATCTAAATTTAAATCCCGCACTCCGAAAAATTCAAGCATTCCATTTCAATTCTTTAAAAATTCTCTTTGATCTTCACCGCTCGTGCTCCCGAGTCTCAACAAAAACCGAGGGATTAAAACGATAAAAACGATAAAAGGCATTGGGATTGCCGGGGGGAAAAGTGAATGGAAAACGTATGTCAAATTTTCCATTTTCCAACCCCCCATTTCATCGAATCAATCCCTCCATATATCCAGTGCATTCTCTGCTCTTCCCTTTGACCACATCCCGGGAGCGTCCATTATTTGTTTTGAAATTCGAGCCCTCCTAAAAATCTTCTCAGTCACCCCTTCACCTCACCCCATGGCTTTCGATCGAAATATATGGCTTTGAGGGGGTGAGGGCTACTGGCCACTGGAGTAATTTTGATCTTTATCTCTCTCTCACTCTCTCTCTCTTTAAAAATTCTTGACTTTCCAGCACCCTTAAAACTCAATGAACCCCTATTCCTGGCCCACTCGAGTCCGAATGCACCGGGAAATTTCATAAGGAGCGTGTGTGAGGGGTGAGAGGGTGTTTACGGGCCAATTTGTCGGCCTCATCTTGCTTCTCCTTTCGCATGGAGAGGCTTTTGGGTATCTCCCGAGCCTTCACAATACTTCATCCACCTCATGACTATCATAGTTGACAACATTTCGATCTCTATCTCTCTCTCCTTCTCTCTCTCTCTCTCTCTCTCTCTCTCTCTCTCTCCCTCTCTATCCCTTTCTCTTTCTCTTACTCTCTCCATATCTCTCTCTCTATCAGGCTCTCTCTCGCTCTCTCTCACTCTCTCTCTCTTTCTTTCGCTCCCTAATTGCCCCAGGGCCAAAACCAAAAAGTCTTTCACCTCCCTTTTTCCCTATTTCATGCCCTTTCCGCTTTTTCCGGGCTGTTTTTGTCAACACCCATTCAGATAGGGAATCCCCGCTCTCTCTCTCTCTCTATCTCTCTCAGTCTCTCTCTCTCGCTATTTTCAGCCCCGAGAGTCTATTTTTAGCCGCCCTACTCTCGTGCTTAGGGCAGAAGGCTCGAGATTCCAATGAATTCCTATTCACGCATGGAATTTTGGAAAAATTCCGTTGCATTTTTTGCTGTCTCACTCCCTTTAATATGAACTTCCATTTGTTTCCAATAAACCCGGAACCCCCGGAATTTGTAGCAATTCGTACTATACCTCCTGGCCGTCCGGCTAAAAGCTAAAAAATTCTCAAAGCCGCGTGAAAAAGCCCGGTGCTTTCGCGGGACCCAAATTGGATCGGAGAGTGAGAGAGAGAGAGCGAGAGAGAGAGAGAGAGAGAAAGCGCGTGAAGCCGTGGTCAACAGGTCGCGGCCAATTATTGGCTCTCGAGGGGGAAAATGTAGCCCCGCGGAAAAAGTGAGTGCAATGGCCAATGCCCAGTTTTTGAGGACCGAATTTGGTTGCGATATAAAATGTACTTTGGGCATATTCTACCGTAACGGGGCCAAATTTTCTAGGGATCTCTGCTAGCTTGCCTCGTGCTCGCTTCTGGCTTCCTTTTTTTGAAAAAAAATAGATTCAGTCCCCCCATAACGCCAAGGCAAAAACACATCTTCCTAGCCCTAAAATCCCTTGGGGTTACGGTAGCGTTCCTCGGCAGTGTATTTCCTATTTTGTGCCCATCCTTGGGAAGGGATGTGCCCCCCGTTGCGGCATAAAGTGGTGCTCGGATTTCAAGCGTCGATGGCTAGGGGCAGGGGGGATGTACACGGGATAGAAAAGGAAATGGGTCTCGTCTAGCACCCAGGAAATAACCCCCCGTAAATAGGCACAAATCGTACACAGCAGTCCCCGGGCCGCCCTTAAATGGGTACACGAAAACACTAAACAGCGCGATCTCTGTTGTAAATGTCTAGACGAAGGAAATTCCAAAATTTTCGATGTGGTCTGGTCCGTATTTTCCGCTACTTTCCGCTTGTTCCGTGACTTTCCGCGTGCTATTTAACCAAGGTTTCATGGTAATTTCGGCTACTTTCGCTACGTTCCGCTACGTCCGCTACGTTCCGCTCAATCCGATCCGTCGCGCGTTCACAACCCCTCCGTATTACGGTACAATACCTTTCCGTCCGTTGCGGTTGTTTCCGATACGTCACAATTTTTCCGCTACAGCTACGTTGCTTCACGATAATTTGCAAAAAGTTCTTCTACGTTCTGCAGCAAGCGCGCTTTTCCGATACTTTCCGACCCCCTTAAATATCTAGCTTCTGACACATGAGGATACTTATGGCATGCAGTAGTTCGATACGATACCTTCCGTTACCTTGCGATACGTTCTGCTACTTTTCGCTACGATACCTTCCGATACCGTACGGCTCCTTACAATACTTTCCGACACCGCTCGACACCTTCTTTTTCGGTTGTCCATAGCGTCTAAAAATCGCGATACTTTCAGGTGCCTTCAGCTACGTCCCACCACCCTCCAGCATTCTCCTTGATGCTTTGCTCATCGCGAGTTTTTCATACTTTTTAATATTCCGCCATATCTTACGATGCTTTCCGCGGCGCCATGGCCCTTTCCGGTACCAAAACATCAAAGTAGCTTTCCCTCTTATCACCCCCAAAAACCAGTGCCTTTGTACCGGTGGCCAGAGAAAGAGAGGGACAGGACAGGCTTCATCGAAATGATAACTACAACCTTTTTTGCCCAATTTAGTGCTTTGGACTCGCCGAGGGCCAGCTGTTATGAGTGGCACTTATTATCACCTGGGTTTCGCTATCTTTTCTTTGATCTCTCTCGATCTCTCTATCTCTCAATCTCTCCCCTTCTCTCTCGCTCTCTTTCTCTGTCTTTCGCTAACTCTCTCTCCATTTTTTCGATTTCAATGACATCATTAATCCAGCTGTTTCTCGACTGCAAGTTAGCTTCCTAAAAAATCTCTGCTAGCCTGCCAACTTGATTTTAGAGCGCGTCAAAGGTAAATAAACTTTTAAATGCGGGCCTGCCGCCTATTTTCGAATACCGAGTTGGGTAGTTTATAGTATTTGGGAAGTAGTTTTGCATATAACTTACGTCAGTGCTTGCGTCATTTCTCTTTCTCCCTCACTCTCTCTCCTTTCAAAAAGTACAATTTCTGACCAATACCTCTGACCTGCCGATTTTCACACCTCTTTCAAAGATCATCCTCCCCTGCTACCATGCTCGCCAAAAAAACGCATAAAAAACACACCACCCCAAGCGTCATGCCCCTCTGGACTGTCATATGCTAATTTTAGCTAAAGAGAAGGAGAGAGAGAGAGAGAGAGAGAGAGAGAGAGAGAGATGAGTCAGAGTGCTGGTCGAAGGGAGAGGGCAGAGCCCAGCGACGTCACAACAGCATAAATTTCCGGAAGGGGCGAGGGTGGAGCTCGACTCTCCGCGGGAGAAACAACATCACACCGACGGATGGACAGTCGAATCAACATTTTGTCTCTCATCGCTCAAACGACCTGCATAGCTTAGATATTATTATGAAATTCTGTTTTTTTTGGGGATTTGGCGGGCTAGCAGAGATTTTTGGAAATTGTGGGTAGGCAAGCCAGCGGATCATTTAGGAATAGTTAAAATCACGGAGCTAGCATGGATCTTGGGGAATTCGGGCAGTCTAGCAGAGATTGTTTGGGAAAATTTGTGACGTGGGCAGGCTAGCAGAGATCTTCTAAGAAGTGAGGCAGGCTAGCGGAGCTTGTTTTGGGAATTTTTAGGTCAGGGCAGGCTAGCAGGAACCATTTGGGAATTTTCTAGTTTCTGATTTGTGCCCCAAAAATGCGTTATGACTGCGAGGATGAGTGATGAGTCAGAGCTGCTGCTCCTACGAGTCACAAGGTGTCGCTCATTCTGGGTACGAGCAAAATATGAGCTCAGATCTCTCTCTCTCTCTCTCTCTCTCTTTCACCCTCTCGGTGTCTTACTGCCACTCACCCGGCCTCAAGCGACCAGGAACCCATGAGCACCGAGTTTTGAGCCCGGGACCGAGTATCACCTCGTACTCCCCACCACCCTCACGTGGTCCTCAGCCTCAAGCTCATGCCCGTTCGGGGTGTAATGTCTCGTAGTCATCCGAGCACCCCGAGTGTTTTGGCCCCCGAGTGGGGTGAGAGTGACGAGCCCCTCAAAGTTGATGCTCACACCACCTCGATGGCATCGGGGTAGGTACGGTAGGTAGATCTTTTTTGGAGGGAAGCTTGAGGTAAATCGTATCGCCGAGAACCATGGATCTTTGCTAGCTGCCTTGAGAATGAGCACCACTCCACCATGGTTCATGCTAGTCGGTCACGAGTTTGAGATTGAACTCTGCTAGCTCGAGCTGTTTTTCTAAAGTATCTCTGCTAGCCGGCTTTCGCTTCCTCATCGGTCCCGTCCAGCCTGCCCTCGTTTCCCCTACCTCGCTTCCTCAATTTCCTCTGCTAGCATTCCCAATCTCAAAACCCCTTAAATTATTCAATTTCATTTTAATTCCACGAATCTCATCGTTTAATTCCAATCTAAATTTAAATTCGTCACGTCTCAAAAACCCCAAAGTCCATTTCGACCCCCAAAAATCCTCTTTAATCGGCACCGCTCGTGCTCCCGAGTCTCAACAAAAACCGAGAGATTAAAACGATCGAAAAAAGATAAAATGCCTCTGGATTGCCGGGGGAAAAGTGGGCGTGACCAGGGCGGGTGGGATGGTCCACCTGTTCATCTCCCTCCCCCAGCCCATATTTTCCTATTTCGTGCCCCTTTTCTGCTGGCTGTTCAGGGAGGGGGGAGCCCCGGCCTTCCCCCACCAGAAACACAGTCTTTTTCGATCTCATACTCCCCGCTTGCTTTCCTTCCTCTTGCTCCTCTCCCCCAGGAGTCGCACTCATCGATTTGCATCCAAACGGCTTGGATCCGGGATTTAGCGAGAGGTCGGCTAGCAGAGATCATTTGTGGATTCGGGCCTATTAATGCATATATGGCCAACTAGACGAGATCATTGTGGAATCCAAATATTCGAACTTTCCTGGTCGTGCTCCTCTTCCGCCAGGAGCAGCACTCATAGTTTTTGATCCAAATTGCTTGGATCCGGGATTAAGCCAGAGGTAGGCTAGCAGAGACCATTTGCGGAAAAGCCTTCCATTCGTTCGCTTACCAATATTAGGGCAAGCTAGCAGAGATCCTTGAGGAATCCTAATATTTCTCACCTTCCTCCCCGTGCTCCTCTTCTTCCCCCAGGAGCAACAGTCAGCGATGTGCAGCCAAATGGCTTGGATCCTGGAATTTTGGGCCTCAGGCAGGCTAGCAGAGACGATTTGCGGATCAACCTATTAGTGCGCTGATAAATGTTAAGAATTATTTCTTTTTCGTTTTATTTTGCCAATTTTCCGGGCAGGCTAGCAGAAGTCCTTGAGGAGTGTCCAAAGTTCCGCAACAATCCACGTCACGATTCGTATCATTTCCCATCTTTTCGTCGATAGATCTCGTTTTCCCGAAAGTTCATGATATCATCGGGGCAATCAAATCACTTTTGAAAATTGCGATCCTCGAAAGTCAGTTGTTTTCTCAGTTTTGTCAATCTTAAGAAAAGGGTTACTGCTAGATAGCGAAGTTTTATCCCTAAAGCGCACTAATGGCAATCCATTTTCAAGGATCTCTGCTAGCTTGCCTGCTCCTTGAAAAAGTTATTATGGGACTAAAAGATCGAGATTCTTCGAAATTTCTTTGCTAGCCTGTCCTAGCCTCAAGCCCTATTCCGAAATGATCTCTGCTAGTTGGCCTTGGTGCCCGTAAAATTCTGGATTTTCTACCGAAATACAGTATATTTTCTGTAAAAACCACCCCTGAAAAACAAAAAAAAATACTAATTCCCCCATTGCGTTAACATTTCCTGAGTACTACTCACTCCTCCGAACACATAATAATATTTGCTGTGCTCGTGCCATCAGGAAAAGCTGTAGATTCCCCGTCACTCCCACTTTGACTGCGACTTCCTGGAAACAAAAGTTGTCGCTGGCAGGGAAGAGGAGTGGAGGGAGGAGAAGAAGCTCTTGCTTTTTCAGATCCCCATGGCCCGATTACACCATTTGATGGGGGCCCTGAAGAGGGCCCACAGGAGGCCAAGTTCGACCGAAAAAACTCAGCTTGGACCTGGGGGGCCTGGGGGCTCTAGTTTCAAGTGACCAGCTGCCTTGCCGGGCAGCCCGAAAAGTTCATCTCGAGGACGGCTAGTTGGGGCTAAAACGATTTTCTATAGTTTCTAGCTTTTTCTGGACAATCTTTGCTCTCTGCTACCTGTTGCTAGTTATTTCCTAAGGAACCTCTGCTAGCTTGCCTATTTTTCGGCCTCCAAAAAGCCAAATTTTTTATTGTTGCTACCATAACTCGAAGATTAATATAGCTACCGAGCTCATAGTTTGCATAGATGTTTAACTGACTATTAAAGATATCTTACCAAAATTTGAATATTATCGGATGTAAAATGACAATTTTATTACGTAAAAATCATTTTAAATTGTGATT
Source organism: Mesorhabditis sp. LJ9110 (assembly GCA_038088335.1). Classification (NCBI taxonomy): domain Eukaryota; kingdom Metazoa; phylum Nematoda; class Chromadorea; order Rhabditida; family Rhabditidae; genus Mesorhabditis; species Mesorhabditis sp. LJ9110. Next base: position 14,185 of record JBBGBA010000379.1, read on the forward strand.
TTTTAAAAATTTTTTTTGTGCTATAAATCACTTAAATTAATTTTTCGAGGCATTATTATGGCTATTAATGCGCGTCTGAGTTAGACCATTTCACCAATGCGGATCGCGACCACTGTTGTGACATTTTATGGCCGCTTTACAGCCTCTTCTCCCAGCTGGCAGCGCCGATCTTTGCGGTGCCGTCCTGGCTGCGCTTTGGTTCCTTGTGAAATTTGTGTCTATTTTTTGATTTTTAGGGACTTAGATATTCCGCAAAAATCTCAGCTAGCTTGCCTTGTTTCAATTTTACGAGTTCCAGCTAGTTTAATGCGCTCAAAAATCCGAAAAAAAAATTTATTTTTGAGGTCGAAAACAAGGCTTTACATAATTTCTATAGCTTTCAAATGCTTAGAAGATTATTTAGATAATAAGATGTGTTTTTATCCCAATTCTATACTTGCTACACGCCTTTGCCACCCATTCATATCGACGATGGTAACGGATACCCCCGGATTGGCCCCCACCGGATCTCATGACGTCACCCTCATCGGGGGTCCTGTCCAAATCCACCCCACCTTTGATTTTCTTTGCGGGGCCATCACCATCTCAGCGCTGACCTTTCCGACGTACCGACGCGCTTAATGCACTTCACATCGTCTGTATCTGCCCGATTTTTTTGATGATTTATCTTGTTTTTATTGACGGGGAAGGAAGTTCGGGTGTACCTGTAGGTCTCTCACTCTCTCGCTCTGTCTCTCTCTCTCTCTCTCTCCTCTCTCTCTCGCTCTCTCTTCTCTCTCTCTCTCTCACTCTCTCGCTCTCTCTCTTTCTCTCTCTCTCTCTCTCTCTCTCTCTCTCTCTCTCCTCTTTTCTCTATCTCTACCTCTCCTTTTCTCTCTCTCTGTCTCTCTCCATCTATCTCTCGCTCTCTCTCGCGCTCTCTCACTCTCTCTCTCCTATCCCTCTCTCAGCTCTCTCTCTCGCCTGTTCATGCTTAATAGATGCTACCTCCTTGTTGATGCCACTGCAGCTCGTATTTCTTGTTTTCTGTTGCTCGTTCTCTCTCTCTCGTCTCTCCTCTCTCCTCTCTTTCTCCCCTATGTATCTCTCCCCCACGTGGCTCTATTTCAGTCGAGGTTAACTAGGGCCAGCTGTCCGTAACGACCTTGGTTCGGTTGAAATCTGCCTGCGGTCAAGCTAGGGCGAGCGAGAGAGTGAAAGAGAGAGAGCGAGAGAGAGAGAGAGAGAGAGAAAGAAATAGAGCCAGTAACCGTGTGTTTTGTTGTTTTCTGACCCATATTCCCTCGATTATTCCGTTCCGCTCCTTTCAACATCTCCATATTTCGAAACGCTCCTCCTTACAGTTTGATTTCTATTCAGGTGCATGCACCCCCGACGGCCATTCCCACGACAGCCAACGATTTTCCGATAGATCCGCCACAACAGGGGCCCATTCTCCCCTCTCTTGAGGAAACGAAGAATTTGACTATATTTGTTGTTGACAAAAATACGGGATGTCTACTGTACAGGTACGTACTGGTAAACTGTTTCTTTAATAATTTTTGGAGGTATAAATGCACACTAAAGGTACTTTTAAGCTATAGGTCACCTTTAAGGAGGCTACAAATTAAAAAAAACTGGTTTTTGAGCAGCTCCAAGCTGTTTTTTAGCTCGTCAGGTCTTCAGGGTCAGGGGAAACCTAGCAGAGACCATTTGGGAGTAATTTGGGAGTAGAAAATCGCCGTAATTTTTTAGAGCAGGCTAGCAGAGATCTTTTGCGAATTTGAGGCAGGCTGGCAGGGATCTTTTACGAAGCCGAGGCGGGCTAGCAGAGACCTTTGGGAAATCAAGCCGCGGAGCAAGCAAAGACCATTTGCGAATTTGGTCTAGGCTAGCAGTCTAAGGTAGCTAGCTGCACATGAAATGGAAGCACCCAAAACTAGGGCAGCTAGCGGCGACCATTTAGGAATCCAAGACAGGCTAGCAGAGACTAGCAAGACAGGCTAGAATCGGAAGTACTCAGAAATATAGGCAAACCAGCAGAGGCCATTTACGAATCCCGAATTTTTCTGTTATTTCCGGAAATAGCGAGGGATTCCTCAGCGCTTATCACTTTTCAGTCCCCCCGCTGAGTGCAAGATCGGGAAACGCTTTTTCGCGAAAATTCTCTAGCCATTTTTCACCTGGTTTTTGGTCATCGAAACCATAAAATCGAGCTTTTTGTAGTTTGTAGCTTTTAAAACGTTTTTTTTCAGAAAATGCGGGTGCCCCTATCCGTGGACCCGGTGAAAATGGAGCTACCCTCAACGAGTGACGAGCCGCCACGCGAGAAAATGTCCTTCCAGTACACGTGGCCGCTGCGTATTTCCAAGAGGTAAGCACTCGGGGTTTTTTTAAAAGGATGGTGACAACTAGAAAACTGTTAGAAAGAGGCCACGCCCACTTTAAAGGGAGCGTGACAGCTATGAGAGGCCTGGACCAACTTGTGTGTGGTCTGTGGAATTGGGGGAGTGTTTCTAAAGCGTTATTTACTCTTTTAATTTTTTTACTTAAAATCTAGTTATATCCTACTAAAAACACTATTAAAATACTAAATACTACGTTATTAGACATTTCTTGGAAAATAGAAAAAATTGGTTGGTTGAAAAATGAATCAGTTTATTGAAAAATTTTGTGGGAACTCATTTTTTGATTCGTTTGAAATCTCTGATTGAATTGTATCTTTTTCTCCAATCAATCTACTCAAATTTCCGCCAAATCCCCGCCATTTCCCTTCGTTTTTCCAATCCCGAGGCGCAAAACATCTCCGGGGGAGAAAGTCGACTTTCCCGAGGGGGGTATATGGACAGATAAATGATGATAGGAGGCAAGGCGTTGATAGGATCCCCCCGGAAATACACGCACACTCACAGACCGAGAGACAACAAATCTATCTATCCATCTGCCCGATACACTGGGTGGCTGTCATCCTCAACGAGGCAGTGTTTGGCACCCCGGGTATTTGCCACGGGAATTCCACACGGGCCCTCCTATTGTAACGTGCTGTGTGGATACACATGCCCCCAGGGCATGTGTATCTCAGGATGCCATCACAAACGAAGCCAAAAATAACCTCACGACCTGGGGCTCAAATATTGCTCAACAAACGGGATCGGTTCAACAGATTTTAAGGCTGAGGTAGGCTAGCAGAGATCATTTGAGAGAGTTCTCCAGCCGGGCAAGCTAGCAGAGATCATTCCGTATTGTGAAAAGCAAATTTAGGAATTGGGCAAACGGGCAGAGACCATTTGGGAGAGTGAAATGGTATGGGGTGGCTCTGGTACATTAGCCTTGTTCTTTTCTGCACTCGAAGCCTAGAAGAGTCGCCGTGTCTCGCTTTCTCTCTCTCGCTCGCTCTGTCTCTTCTCTCTCTCTCTTCTCTCTCTCTTTCTCCTTAACTCCCTTTCTCTGTCCTCTCTCTCTCTCTCGCTCGCTCTCTCTCTTTATCTCATCTTATCTATCTCTCTATCTCTCTCTTTCTCTCTCTCTCGCTCTCTCTCTCTCTCTCTCTCTTCTCTCTTTCCAACTGCTCTCTTTATCTCATCTCTCTCTCTCTCTCTCTCTCTCACTCTCGCTCTCTTTAGTTCACTATCTTACACCTCGAGCGTGTGTTTAGAAAATTGGTAATTTGTCGAGTAGGGCAGGCTAGCAGAGATCATTTGGGGAGGATCGCGACAGTTCCATAATTTAGATAATCTAGTGATTTTTGCGAATTCTCTCGCCTGGGAAAGTTTGCAGAGACCATTTGGGGTTCAATTTCTGATTTCTTGGCCTCGATAAGGATATGCAAATCTGTAAAAAGTACAAGCACTCCTCCCCCCACAATCCCGTACATATTCCATACAATTCCTACAGTCACGTGTATGCCGCGATTTGTTTTCAGGATCCGACCCTGCCCTGCACATTTTGGGGTGATTTTCGGGGGTCGGTCAAGCGGGGATAAGCCCCCTCCTAGGTAGAATTAGCCCTCCACCTCCTCTTTCACCCCCTCCCGAAAAACATATATCTCGTGGAGCACCAACTGCTGTGTGTGAGCATGAGCTCGGATTTTGCCCCCGAAAACAAGCGCGACAAATTTCGCGTGTTTCGCATTGTTTTTGCGTCGTAAAGTTTGAAAGGGCAGACGGGGGTGGGATAAAAATCAGCAACACTTTTGTAGGATTTGTACAGAGATCGGCGTTGGATTTTTGGGAATGGACTTTAAAGAGGTTGGGAAGGGTGGAAAATTCAAAGGCCAGGCTAGCGGGGATCGTTTCGACACTTGGCAAGCTAGCAGAGGCCAGTTGGCAGTATGGCAAGCTAGCAAAGGCCATTTGGATAACGGCAAAGTAGCGCAGACCATGTGGGATGGGGGCAAGCTAGCAGCGACCCTTTGGGAGTGTCGCAAGCTAACAGAGACCGTTTAGGAGCTTCGGAAGCTAACAAAGATCTTTAGAGAAACAGGCAAGCTAGCAGAGACCTTTTGGGATGTTAGCAAGCTAGCAGATCATACTAGCAGAGACGATTTGGGATTCTGGCAAGCCAGCAGAGATCATTTTCGTGGCAAGCGAGCCAAAACCTTTAAAAAAACTTTTGCAACCCATTTTCTGCCCCAGATTGAAAAGTTGCTCCCTGGAGTGTTTCTGTGTTTCTCCTCCCAGGGTATTCTTGCAGATCGAGCTGGAAAGACGGGTTTTCGTTGGATGTTTATCACTTTTCCATCTCCATTACGCCATGTTTTTCAAAAGAGGCAGATCAAATATGGGACTCGTGATAATATGGTCTCTCTGTTTGTCTCTCACTCTCTCTCTCTCTCTCCATCGCTCTCTCTCTCTCCATCGCTCTCTCTCTCTCTCTCCAGGAGCAAGAGGGCACCCTTTGAAAGTCGATCGGCTGAAAGTTACTCCCTCCCAACCTTCCCAAAAAACGTTTTATCTGGGCACTGTCTAAAAAATATTTTAGAATTTGGTATTTAATAGCGGGGAAAATACTGTAGAAAATACTGTACATCGTGCAAAAAAGAGGAGCAATGTGGTAAGCCAGCAGCGATTCTTTGGGAATTTTTGGGTCGGCTCAGCTGCTAAAAAATTGTTATCTTTTGAGAAAAGAATCCGAATACTTCGGGCTTACGACTACGGTATCTGGTTTGTACGTTTTTTTTTTGATATTCCGGTAATGAAAAGATTTTAAAAGTACTGGAAACGTATAGTTATGGAATTTTTGGCTGCCGCTTTTCTGCTACTCGCTCGGATTTACATTGCGTAATCTATTACGACAGCTTACCAGTTTCTGCAAAGAATCTCTGCTAGCTTGCCTTACGTTTTAAGCTAAATCCCGACATTTCCGGTCCTAACCAACCCAGAAATCGCAACTCCACAAGCCACCCACCAATCAATCAACCCCAAAAAATCAACCTCAAAAAAATCGACCTCGATTTTTAAACCGCCACGCGTGACCCATGACCTCCAATTATTTATCTCGTTTTTAAAGGGCCCGGCAAGCCGCTGAAGCCGATTTTTTGGCCTCAAAATGCGCTACGCACTGTTGATCTCATTCCATCAATTACGCTTTTTCGGCACGGCCCGGGATCACGATTATTTGGCCTCTTTGCTCGGGGGAAAAAACGGGACAACACCCCGGGCCACTTTACACTCCGGAATGGCGGTTGTGGACTGATGAGGGCACAAAGCTCCGGTTCAGCAGGGCCCAAAAGGGCACATTTTAGCGGGCGGGGAGGGTAGAAGGGGCTTGAAAGTTACGTGAACAAAATCGGAATTTAAGGATTTTTGCAAAAAGCTGTTTCCAAAAAAAAGATAAAAAATAAGAGCCTATTCCCCAAAAGGTCCCTGCTAGCTTGCCCGGAACGCGATTTCCGAAAGCACCCCTGCTAGCATGCTTCGATTTCCCAAAAAAGTAGGATTCGCCATTTCCTACAGAACCTGCCCCCTTAAATTTTTCCCAAATGGTCTTTGCTAGCCGCCCTGAACTCAATTTCCCAAAGCATCCCTGCTAGCCGGCATCGATTTTTCAAAAACGTAGGATTAGGCGTTGTCAATTTCCTAAAGCAACTCTACTAGCTTGACTTGAAACGATTCCATTCTATGCTCAGCGATACGATTTCGTAAAATGATCTCTGCTAGCTTGCCATCAATTCCCAAATGGTCTCTGCTAGCCTGCAAAGGACAGAATTTCCCAAAGGATCTCCGCTAGCCTGCCTTGGCTCAGTTTCTCAATGGCTTTCTGCCAGCCTGCCCGGTCAAAAAACAGAAACCGCTCCGTCACATGGCTATATCTGTTGTACCCGATCGGTTTCCGGTGATTTCTCGATTTGTGCGGGTGGGGGGGTCAACAATTTCCATCAAATCCACACACTCGCTCGGGCACACACACAAGCACACGACGTCACACGACCAACTCGGGTCAGTCTCTCTCTCTCTCACTCACTCCCTCTATCCCTCGCTCTTTCTCTCTCTCGCCTTTTTGGACCATGAGTCCAGCTGGACCGGGAACGGCCCTAGGATTGGCAACAGTTCATTGGAGAAAAAGGACAGAAAAACGGTTCGAAATCTGGTTTTTGAAGGGTTTTCAAAGTCCAGGGGCAAGCTGGCGGAGATCATTTGTGAATTGAGGGCAAGCTAGCAGAGACCATTTGGGAATTCAACAGAGATCAACCGAACCCATAGGTGTGACCTTGAGCATTTCAAAAGCCGGAGCGAAAAGTGACCCGCCGGGACCGACGCACGCTTTTTAGGGATAGGTCAATCCCGTCCCGCTGAAAACACCAATAAAAATTTGAGGCAACGGCCCGGCAAATCGGCGTAAAATGCTGGATGGGTTCGGATTTTTGACCTTAAAAATATGGCAGGAAAATACGAACAATTAATAGGTTTGCGGAGAAAAATTTGCAAAAATCTTAGATTTAAAAACACAACAGCTTTGAAAATCGTTAAATTACGCTAGGTTTAGTTAACTTTACAAACTTAATTAGCAAAGCACCTAAATATATTATTTTTCAGAAAAGTCGAGGAGGAAGAGCTGGTGCTCAACGTCTCGCAGCCGTTCACCACCTCCTACAATGGAGTGGCTTTCACCTGGACTGCCAGGTAAACATGAGTTTGTTTAGCTTTTCCCAGGCTTTCTTTCTCTCTCTCTCTCTCTCTCTCTCTCTCTCTCTTTCTAGCTCTTTCTCACGTGCAGGCTAGCAGAAATACTTGAGGAATCTACTATTTTTTGATTTTTCAGACTCTCTGACGAGTGTGCCGTTTGGACGACGACGGAGTACGAGCTCCCGAACCACGTGTTCGCCTCCCTCTACTATAAGGATGGCATCGCTCAGGATGTGATGGTTGATGAAGTCAGGTTGGTATATGATCTGCATTTTAAAGGGAGTGCGACACCTAAAAATGAGGTGCTGAAAACCGCGGTGCAGGCTAGCAGAGGTTCTTTGAGAAATTTGGTGGCAAGCTAGCAGAGACTACTTGGAAGACAAGGCAAGCTAGGCGAGATCCTTTAGGAAGCAAGGCAAACTAGCAAAGATTAGTTATGAAGTAAGGGCAGCTTGCAGAGACCATTGATGAAACGAGGTCACGCTAGCAAAGATTCTTTAGGAATGATTAGGACAAGCTAGCAGAGATAATTCGCCAGTTTCTTTATTTTACCCATATTTTTGTTCCAGAATGTCGCTCTACAGCGCGATGGGCGAGCTGATCTTTGAGGATATGCGTGTCCCAGAGGCCGAATATACCAAAGGTCCGTTTTGTAGAAATTCCGGAATGGTTTCTGCTAGCTTGCCTCGGATTCAATGGCTTATTTTGAATTTAGGCAGTGGCTGGCCGATCCAGCTCTCCCCGGAGCGCCAAGCCCATTTCACGCGCTTCATCCACAACAGCATCAACGAGCAGATATCGCTGCAGATTGAGATACGGTAGGTGGGCGGGGTTTGGTAAAGAGGGAGGCTAGCAGAGATCATTGAGGAAGCCTGGCAAGCTAGCATAAAAGCCTTGAAGAAGCGAGGAAAGCTAGCACATACCATTGGCGATCGTGGCAGGCTAGTTGATCATCGACAAGGCGAGGGCCTGCTAGCAGAGATCATTTGGGATTGAGGCGGGCTAGCAGCATCATCTAGGAAGCGAGGGCTGAGCCTTTGGGGGCACGGCAAGCTAGCAGAGATCCTTGAGGAAGCTGGTGCTGGCTAGCAGAGAGCATTTGCGAAGCCGGGGTTTTTGTGAATTTTTCTAATTCTACTTTGAAATCTACTTCTCCTTTTCAGGATGAAAACCTCCATCTTCGACCCGATGCGCTACCTGCCCTCCCTGGCCACGGCCCACATGAATCAGAAGATCAAGGAGGCGTGCAAGAAATACGTGGATGACTTCCAGGCTGGGAGGGTTACGGTACCCGAGATCGAGTTCCTGAACTTGACGAGAACGGTTGGTTTTAGACATTTTCTCTGCTGTTTTGGCGAGATACTAAATGATCTCCATTAGCCTCCCTTCCTCAAGGATCATTGCTAGCCTGCACTCGCTTCCCAAATGAACTCTGCTAGCTACCCCTAAATTCCCCATAATTTCAGGAAGACAAATACATGCTCCATCGCAAAGTGTTCATGCACGGCCTGCGGAGCGTGGAAGAGATCTGCCGGGATGAGAACGAGAGCCCGGAAGTGGCGAAACATATTTGCAGCGTGAGTTTTTCGGCTAAAGGGACATCAACATCAAGGAGTTCGACCTCCTGCCCGTGCTCCTTACTCAATTTGAACAGGTTTTGCCGTCTAGATTCATGCGCAAAGAACGCCAGGAGGAGTTCGAGCTCCGTACTTTTTGTCGTTTAAAAATGTATTCTCCCTTTTCAGCAATTCGCGCACACCTACTTCATCGAGGTGTTGCTCCGTGAGGTGCAGGGCTACGATGACTTTGTCACCCTGCTCGAGGGGGTCATCGCCGTCCACCTGCCCGAGCTGAAGAAGGAGACCGAACGATATATTTGTAGGGAAGTTATGAAGGTGAGGGATTTCAATAGATTGGACTGCTTGAACTTGTTGGCTTCAATAGCTAATTCCTTGAACGCCTTGCACTTTTTTTCCTAGATTTACCTTTTTTTGGTTTTTTTTTCGGGTTTCTGCTCTTGCCTTCAACTCGCTCATTTCCCTGAACTGCTTGAACTTGTTGGGCTGGACTTACTGAGCTCTCTGACCATACTTAAGAAACTCTATCTTCTCCTGATTTCCTCTGAACTTCTTGAAAACCCCGATCACCTTCTTTCAGCTCCAAGAACGACCGGCAAACGCCCAGTTTCCGGCACCAGATGCGCTTCAGGAAGAGGAAGCGGCTGAACGCCCCGAAGGCCTCGACATCGAACGGCTGCAATTTATCCAGTTGATGCTCCTCCTCGCCAAGAAGTACAATCTGGATGTGTTGAAGGTGGGTAACGAGCAAGGATTCTGTAGGAATAAAACACTTTTTAGAAACCAGGGATAAGAAAGTAAAAATCGCATTTAGATGGTGGCTATGGGTGTACTTGCCGACCAGATCATCGCCCAGAAGAGCCCGCCGGAGGAGTTCGTGCATATGGAGCACGAGCTCCGGTCGTTGGCATCGGAGATTAGCCAGTGAGTTTTTGGACTGCTTGAATTTGTTGGGCTGAGCTTGTTGAACTCCTTAAAAACTATCGTCTCTTCAGTTCCTGGTTTTTTTAACTTCTTGCGCTTCGTTTCTCTAGGTTTTTCTTCAATTCCCATGCTCTCCTAGCTGTTTTTCTGGAACTTTTTGAGCTTCTTGGACGCTTTGAGCTTGTTGTCCTTGACACGCTGACCTCCTTGAATTTTTTGAAATCCCTTGAATGAGGTTTCTAAATGTCTCTGATTTTTTTTTGAACTCTGGAACCCGTTAAACCCCCCAGACTTCTTGAACTTCACCAAAAACTTGTTAATTATCAGCACTTTTTAGCTCGAGCTCTGTGGACGATGACGTCGACGTGGAAGAACTTCTCGTCGGCTCGGTGGTAGAAGATCTTCAGATGCTGACCAAGCGCATCCGGAGGGTCTCGCTATCGCATAGCCCTTCGCAAAGTTCGGCGAGTTCAGCTTCGAGTGCGACGGCAACTCCAACAGGTTCGTCGAGTTTGGGAGATTGAAAGAAAGAGACAGACGGAGCGAAAGAGAGAGCGAGAGAGAGAGAGAGCGAGAGAGAGAGAAAGAGAGAGAGATAGTATGCTAGAGAAAAACTAATTAATTTGATCTTAATATTTTCAGGACTTCCCAGCCTCTCCCCAGCCGTCAATGAACAACGCCCATTCGACTCGCCCTCCACCGGCCGGTTCAAGAGGGTCGAACTGGACGTCCTGTAGCTCATTTCCGCTACGTTACGCTACAGTACACCCTACAGTATGCCTTTTTCAAGGCCCTTTCAAGTCAGAATCCACTGCTTTCCCCAAACCCCCAAAACGGCTTCCCCCTGTCCATATCTTTGCATGTATGCTCCGCCCGGTTTTTCGGCTAGATTTTGGGGTTTTTGGTATCATTTTTAGCTCTTGAACTGCTTTATCGAATGGGATAATTTAAATCACTGTAAAATATATCTACGCGGAGATATAGAACAAAAATACTTTTTTAAGTTTGAAAAATCTTTGAACGGCTAGAACTCGAGGTAGAAAAACTTTTACACCACGTCATATATACCAATCGATAGCCCTTAAAACGTAGATTTTTCTAATATCAAAATTCATAAGTTTAGATGCGGTTTCAAAACGTTCTACCCCAAAAACTCCCAAAAATCGGCCACCTCTACTCTCGCTGCCCAACCTCCCATTAATGTGCTGTCACGCCCTCACTTTTTGGCCCGCTTTTGGTTACCGATAATGCTTCAACGCCCCGGCCCCCCAAAATCCTGCTTTTACCGGCATTTCTTTATTAATTTCTGACACGAGTTAGGCACGGTTCGACTCCAATTTTTGTGTGTGTTTTTGCTTTTCCGCATTTCCGGCTTTTCCATGTAATTTGCATGCTTGAGACGACCCCTCCAGGTTTAGTGAGACACAACCCCCGTTGATTCGAAACATTTTGAGGATTTTGTGATTTTTTGAACATTTTGAAAAATTTTCTCGAATTTTCTTGCCCCATTCAAAGCCTCTTCTCCCCCAAAGCTTGAAAATCTGCCTCCAACCCTTCCGAATCGTGCAAAATGGCTGGAATTGGGTTCTGGGAGTTTGACTAAAATTTGCGGGCAAGCTAGCTGGGATCTTTGGGGAATCTGCCTTCCGGAGGCAAGCTAGCAGAGATCTTTGAGGAACCGGGCTCTTTCAAAAGCCTAGAGAATTTTTGGCATCCCCGCCTTTCATGGCAAAGGCAGGCAAGCAAGCAGAGATTTTTGAGGAATCCCGTGGGATATGCAGGAAATTGAGGAAATCCATAGAAAATCCCAAATAATTTCTGCTAGTTTGCCCTCAACCACAGAAAATACGAAATTAAGTGATTTTTAGAAAAAACCCAATACCAGCCCTCAATTTCCTTGCTCATAGCCTTTAAAAATGCTTTTGTTTTTTGTATTTTTTTGTATTTTTCCGATATTTTATGGATGCAAAGTACGGTAGTCGCTATAGTCAGTACGGTTTCGAGCCTCCAACCCGTTGTTTTTATTTTTCATTTTTCCAAGGTTACTGTATGTATATATGAATGTATATAGGTTCCGCACAGTTAGAGAAAAAACAACAAGCAAAATGAACGTGTCCAGCCTTCGAATTTAAATTTTTTGTGTTGTTTCTTTTTTTTGTAAAACCCCGCTTTTCACTCCCCCTCGCCTTTTTTCAGGAATGTAATCTTTTCTTATTTTTTTTATAATTGATTTAATGCAATCGGCAATCGATAAAGTTATTTGCATAAAACAACTATTGGACAAAAGCACAATTCAGGGTTAGCGGGTTTTTCGCATTATCAGAGGGGATCAATTTGTTTTTGTAAAGACCAGAAAAGCCTTGAGAGAGAGAGAGAGAGAGAGAGAGAGAGAGTGACGTCCAAAATACCCCTAGTGACGTGGAAAATACCCCTAGTGACGTGTAAAATACCCCTAGTGACGTGTAAAATACCCCTAGTGACGTGAAAAATACCGCTAGTGACGTGTAAAATACCCCTAGTGAAGTGATAATGATATTTTCAATTCTTTAATCTATCCCGATGTTGGCAGAGGCAAAAATTTCTACGAATTTTCGGATTGAAAAGCGAAAATTTATGCCTTTACGTGTCCTACTCTTTCAGCATAAACATATTTTTTCAACGGCTCGATATTTTCTGTCCCCTTACCCATCTTTCTTGCCCAGCTTGAATTTTCAATTGTCATGCGTCTGGGATCTCCTTTTCTCGTCGATTTTCGAATTTCTAAAGCCGATTGATTGCCATGAAATTTAAATAAGGCTATGCCATAAAATAAGAGTGAGAGAGCGAGAGAGAGAGAGACAGAGAGAGAGAGATAATACACATTTCCCCCCCTTCAAAAGCATTTATTCTTTCCAACAAACAACGAGAGACAAAGCGAGAGAATTAGCGAAACGGGGGTGGTAGAAAATGCGAGATCAAGTCTATTTTGGTTCTTCTTTTTAATTGGCGTTGATGGGAGGCAGGAGAGGGGAGCACGAGGGGAGCACGAGAGGGACGAGAAGGACGAGGGGAGCCCGAGGACACACATCAGCGCTTCTTCTGCTTCTGCAAGAAAACACTCTAATAAAAAAATAGTAAAGTGTGTTTCAAGCCGAAAAACAATAGAAAAAATCCAGAAATTCAAAGGTCTTGGCTTACGATGCTCTTCTTGCTCTTTTTGCTCTTGTTGCCGCTGCGCGACTGCTCCTGGTATTTCGACGAGCGCGGCGACGGGGCAAACTGAAACAGGGAAATAATGGCGGATTAAAATTGTTTATTAAATCGGGTATCGTTTTTAATTAACTATTTTTTTTTCTTCAAAAAACCCCACACCTTCAGGTCCTCACGCGTCGGCCCGGGCTCCTGCAATGAAATAGTAAAAAAAGTATCAGGTTCGAGGGCCCGAACTCTTGTATCTCGGCTCCCTGTTCATCTACAGGTGTATGAAGTATACCAAAATGTTCGCCTTGCCCTGGCGAGTATTTTGGTATACTTTACGACCCGGTACGATGACGCGGAGCCGAGATACGGTAGGTGGTGGTCGGCTGGGGGTGTAAAGTGAACCAGAGCCAATTTCCGCCCCCTACATCGGCATTGTCGGCGGTGAGTGGTGGCGGGCCGTGGATCCGGATCGGGTCGTGGTCCATCAGCTTCAGCTGCTCCTCGCATTGGCACCGCTTCGCGCCGCCCTTCACCTGAAGAAAAAGCCAAAATTGGCCAGTCAAAAATGAATGTTTCGGCGCTAAATAGTGAAGAATAGAAATTTCTGACCCGTAAATACCACAAACATTTCCCTTTGAAATCAGATCGTAAAAACAGGCGAGCGTCATACCCAGGCGGCGTGCTCGGCCTCCGTCTCGAAATCGTAGCGATCCGTCATCTTCACGCGACATCTGCAATTACAGCACAGTGAGGTCCCATGTTATCAATTTAAGGCCATTCAGTTGCACCAAATTTGTAAAAATGGATCTTTAATCTATGTCTAACTTTCCATGCCCGAGGCCTAAGCCAAGCCTAAGCCTAAGCCCCAGCCTAAGCTAACCTAAACCCAAGCCCAAGCCGAAGCCGAAGCCTAAGCCCCAACCCAAGCCTAAGCCCCAACCTAAGCTAATCCTAAACCCAAGCCCAAGCCCAAGCCAACCTAAGCCAAGCCCAAGCCTAAGCCCCAACCTAAGCCTAATCCTAAACCCAAGCCCAAGCCGAAGCCCAAGCCTAAGCCCTCAACCTAAGCCTAATCCTAAACCCAAGCCCAAGCCGAAGCCCAAGCCTAAGCCCAAGCCCAAACCTAAGCCCCAGCCTAAGCCTAAGCCTTAACCTAAGCCCAAACCTAAGCCCAAGCCTAGGCCAAAATCTAAGCCCAAACTTAAGCCTAAACCTAAACCGAAGCCCAACCCCCAAACCTAAGCCTAAGCATGTCCAAGAAAAGCCAATTTTCTGCAGTAGTTGCAGTACCTCTTCATGATGGCGAGCAGCCCCTCGTAGACGGTACGGTAGTTTGGGCGCGAGTAGAACGTCAACAGGCGCAGCGCTTGGAAGTTGCCGTCGAGTTCGGCTGCAAAGCGGTACTTTATTTACCGTACTTTACGTACCTGGCAAAAACTTGGCGAGCTCGCCGGGGTGCTCCTCGAAGTAGAGCTTCTTCGACGAGATGTCGTCCTTGTCTGCAAAATCATGTATTTCACGGATACGCGAAGAGATTCAATTCCGAACTTTTAGCAGGGGTGAACGAGCATTTCCAGGTAATTCCCCCCTGCTAACAGCCCAGTACCCCCCCGCAAATGCCTTTGTACCGTACTTTTGTCCTCCTGCCACGGTAACCCCGAGTGCAGCTCGATGAACATGAACAGCAGCGAGTAGATGTCGTCACGGCGGCCGAGGTCCTCATCCCGATGCATATTTGGTGACGCGTAGCGGTAGGTGCCGCGGAAGTCAATGCGCTTACGCGCCCGTCGCGCCTCCCATTGGCCACGCGAGCGGAGGGCGTAGCTCCTGAAAAGAGGCGTGCATTCATGGTAGGGAGGGGAGAGAGAGAGAGAGAGAGAGAGAAACCGACCGCGCGAGCCCAAAGTCGAGGATGTGCAGGATGCGGTACTTGGCCGTGTTGTCGCCGTGGCCGAAAACGATGTTCGTCGGCTTGATGTCACGGTGGACGAAGCCGCAGTCGTGCATAAGCTGAAATAACGTCAGATTCAAGAGGTCTTCAAGGATCCCAGCTAGCACGCCGCGCCTCCCCAACACTCCGTACCTTTAGTGCGTGTAGCGACTGTATGCCCCATCGGCTCCAATCCCTCTCGGGCACCTGGTCGTTCGGGTACATGTTCTTGATACCCTTCAGGTTCCGCCCCAGCAGGTCCATCACCATGTACACGTATCTGCAGATTAGACTCTCTCTTGTTCTCACTCTTTCTCTCACTCTCTTTCTTTCACTCTTTCTCCCTCTCTCTCTCTCTCTCTCTCTCTCTCTCTCTCTCACTCTCCACCCACTTGATGTGCTTGCGGGCGAAGAAGTAGTAGGGGAAGTGCGGCATCCCGCCCTTCGGGTTGATTTGCCCGAGGACGTTCGCCTGAAAGAGCAGGCAGGCTAGCAGTGATTTTCAGGGAATGGATACCTCGAGCTTAATGGCCGATCCGCCCTCCATGTCCGTCGCCTCGACCTTCAGCGCTGCGTAGCGGTTCTCGTTCTCCAGGTCGAGCACTTTGTACACGCGGCCGAAGCCGCCCTCGTCCAACTTCTTCACAATCTGCCAGCGCTTGCCGATCCTGAAAAGATGACTATACGTGTGTACTGCACTTCGCTAGAGTACGCAGGTGTACAATACTGTACGCTAGACTACGCAGGAGTACTGTAATGAGTGTACGCTTCAATACACTACACGCTACCGTAACGAAAGTGTACTCAATCGTACTCTAGCGCAGGCACGAGTCCCGCTGTACACAGGAGCACGCCACAGTACGCCATGCGTTAAAGTAACGAAAGTGTGCTCAAGTGTAAGCTAAAGTACGCAGGGGTAACGTACTTGCTAAGCTACAGTGCCCATTAGAATGCTACAGAACGTTACAATGCACAAGATTACCCTAAAGTACGCCAGAGTACGTTGCGGACCATTTGCATTACCGTAAGTTGCAATTCGCTATCGTACACTACAGTACACTTCGCTACGCTACGTTACTACTCCCACTTTCTTCCGTCCTTGAATCGAATCATCCCATGGGAGTCGTTGTCCATCGATTTGTCCTCTTTCGGGTTCTCGTCGCCCATTTTCGCTGAAATTCGGCATTAAAGGGCTGGAGAAAGATGCATTTTGTGAAAAAGCAAAGAATTTTGCAGCTGGCGGGAGTCGAACCAGCGATGGTTCACCCACTACCCAGCGTGCTAACCAGTACACCATGACGCCAACCGAGCCGGCGCGACGAAAAGCCCTCAAATACCCTAGCGTGCTTACACCGGTCGTTTCCGGCTTTCTTCCTTTGACCTGCGCCGTAATTTCACTTTGCATAAAAATTGCGAATTCCGAATACGAAATCCGTAGATAGTAGCGTCCCGTCGGTCCGTCACCCCGACGGACGCCTGGCCATCTTTCTCCAGCCCTTTAATGAGAGGGCTTGCGTTCAGGGTTAGGCTTCAGCGTCCGAATTGTGTGAAAACTTCTTCAAAAAATTTTCGCATTAGCATAAATTAGCAGATAGAAAATATATTAGCATAACTCACCGATTTAAATGTAGCCAATAGAAACAGTGGAATAAGGTAGAAATGCTCATTCAGAACCCTGGTTCTTATTTAAGGGTCGCGTCCTATGCATTTTTGGGACTTCCGGATTTAGATTTTTGTATTATCAGCCTCATTAAAATTTATGGCAATCAATATACTTTACAATTAGAAAAACAAAAAATCCCGGGATTATTGACATGAAAATTAGGAGGGTAAGAGTCTCAAACAATCTCTGCTAGCCTGTCCACCTCGGGGTCGTCCATTTCCTCAAACAATCTCTGCTAGCCTGCCCTCCTCTCGGGGTCCGTCCATTTCCTCGCGGCAGCTGACGCAGATTGGAGCGCCGAGCGTGTCGGTCGTCGGCTTCTCCTCGCGACACCAACAACATTGGTCGCGCTGTAAGTGGACAAGATTTTTGGCCTCTCACAGCTGGATCCAACCCGCGGCTTTACTCGCTACGGTTCTTTAGGATTTCCGGGGAACCAATTTTTTCCTGGCGGTCCGGTTGACCTAGTGATCGAATATAAAGTGTTTTCACATTGTTTTTAGTACATTTTAACTATATTTAGGGTAGAAAAACTTTCAAAAAAAGTTTTAAGTCGAAGTTTGAAAAAGTCGAAAATTTAGTCATTTTGGGTCTTCCCCCCCCCCGCTAATCCTAAAGGTTCTATAGTATTTTTCTACCTAAAATTAAATTTTTTAATTAAAATGTGTGTAGTTTTTATGCTCAGGGCTAGTTAAAAACCGTTTAGAAACGCATGCGCTATTTATAAAAAAATTTAGGCTTGTGCCGACAAAAATTGGTTTCCCCCGGAAATCCTAAAGAAGCCCCGCTACTTTTGCCATCGTCACTGCGTCGTCACTTTTCACTGTATTCACATTTGATTGGAGTAGAGAGAGAGAGAGAGAGAGAGAGAGAGAGATAGGGCAGGCTAGCAAAGGTTCTTTGAGGAATGGAGAGAGAGTGAGCAGGCTAGCAGAGATTCATTCAGGAATGGAGAAAGAGGGCAGGCTAGCAGAAATACTTTGCGGAATGGAGTGAGAGAGAGAGAGAGAGAGAGAGAGAGTGAGCAGGCTAGAAAAGATTCTTTGTGGAATCATCGACAAATAAACGATCAGTTTATCACGATTTGTCGGCATTAATGAGCTGTTTCCATAGCGTCATCGATTGATTGGATGCTGGGCAGGGGGCGGGGCCAGCATCGTCGCAATGTCTCTAAGGCACTTCGGCCCTGCATCTGAAAAGGATGTCGTCAGGTTGTCACGAATTTCTTTTTTCGGGATTATCATCGTCATTTGCACCTTATTTAATTGAAGTAGCTGCGCGTAGAGATGAGCGGTCGAGCCATAGTTCTGAGCGATGATCAAATTAGCGCTGGTCGGGTTGGACATCACCTCGAAGTCGCCACGCAAATATCTTGGTAGATGATCCATATGGTAGATCTGGAAAGGGGTATCTTGATCGCGCTCTCTCTTTCTCTCGCTCTATCTCTCTCTCTCTTTCTCTCTCGGTTTCTCTCTCGTTCTCTCTATCTCTCGGTTTCTCTCTCGTTGTCTCTCTCTCTGGCTCTCTCTCTCTCTCGGTTTCTCTCTCTTCTCTCTCTCTCTCTCTCTCTCTCTCTCTCTCTTCTCTCTGAGCTCTCTATGAGCAAGAATTTCATGCCGTGATCGACTAAACCCGTTCTCGCTGACCTGAATATCATGACCGGGCGGATTCTTCTCCAACATGTCCATCATCTTCTCCATCATCTCTTCAAATTCTATCCGCACATTGTCGGCCGTATCCTCCACTTCTTCCACATCATCCTCCTCATTCCATGTATCTACTTGATATCAACTTGAAACGGATCAACAAGGCCCAGATAAATGAGCATAAAACGGCTTTTATTTTCAACGGGATGCCCCCCCCCACTCTCGGCATTTGGCTCTCATCGGGACTAAATTTTTACCAGCGATTGGGATCCATAAAAACTATCTGCAGCCGACTTTCCGAAGCAAAATATTGCAAACAAAGAAAGTCATATCGTTCGGTTAGAAGACGGCCAAATGCCTGTGCAAGGGTATTCCAAAAAACTCCTATTACATCCTATCGAGACAAAAATGGGCCCGAGGTGTCTGATACGAATTACCTACATAATGCCGATTCACACAATGCCGATTTTTATAATGCCGACCATTATAATGTCGATTTCACAGAATGCCGATTTTCATAATGCCGATTTTACAGTATGCTCTTTGTCATAATGCCGATCCCAAGAATGCCGATTCTTCTAATGCCGATTCCTACAATGCGGAATTTGGGTCGGTTTGTATTTTGAAATAGCGAAACCCGGATTTTGCGAGGGAATTACCCTGAACCAAGCCCTCGAAGCAGTCGTTGAAAATTCAGTCTTCGAACCTGCCAGGGGAGGTTATTTTTACGAGAATTTTGTAAGATTTTTGTATAGCAAATAAGGTTAGAAACTTCCTTAGAACGACCCGGCATCGATTACGAAAAACTAGGGTTCGTCGAAAGAAAAATGCAATGAAAAATGACCCGGCAAAACGACGCAAAATCGGTATTATTGGAATCGGCATTCTGTAACCTCGGCATTATGAAAATCGGCATCCGGTAAAATCGCATTATGTAAACCGTGAAAATCGCTTGCGCCTTTCCACTGGACCCCGTCAGGGCCATGAATTCTCTTTCCTTTGTTTGAAGCCTGCGGAGCAAGAGTCCGAGCCAAGGACCTTTCCTTTGGCCTGCGGCGCTAGAGCGAGGGCCAGACCTAAATCTCGTATACGGAGAGCCAAGCAATATGTTTGTTTGAAGAATTACCAAAAAGCAAAAAGTAGTCATCGCGCCGAATCCGAACCCTTGACCCTAGCGCCGTGCACCTGGTGCGCTTCCCTTACACCACAGGGAGTTGGGGGTGCGATCCGGGACAGACCTCTTCATCCCCTGGGGACCCGGCCGGGCGCCGTCTAGTAACGTTACAAAAGTCGATTTTTGAGGTGGAAGATGATTGAATTTGTAAAATCTAATAAGTTGCGCCTAAGAAGCACCATCGATTACATAAGTGGCCCAAATTTCAGCCCGGAATTCCATCAGGGCTTCGAGTTATCGCCCGGACACCACGGCTCTTGGCCCATTTTGTTAAGAACTTTTTGGAAAAATTCTCATAAAAAATTTAGATTACAAAATCTGCCAAAACCCAGAATTGTATCACAGGAGAATGTAATTTTCAATCTGCCCTCCAAAAATTAGCGCCTAATTCCATTTGGCTCGGGAGATATCCTCTGAACAAACCTTTTTTCGGCCAAGATGTTAAGGATTTTCACTATTTTGCTTGTAAAACCGTTAATTGAAGGAATTTCGAAAAACAAAAAAATGTGTCACTGACAAATGTGTTTCTCCACCTCCATGCCAAAAATCAGTTCAAAATTCGGCCTGGCGGCCGAGAAATCGGCTGTACAGAAAACAGACATACTTTTCTCGCTTATAGGATAGGATGGGCATTATGAAAATCGGCATTATGAAAAATCGGCATTAGAATAGTCGGCATTATGAAAATCGGCATTATGTAAAATGGGCATTATGAGTATATACCGTCTGATACACCTCTGGCCCAATTTTGAGGCCGAACGCCCCTTTAAAATATGCGAACCCTGGATTTGAAGGTCGAGGATGATTACACGATCGAGTAGTGTGGTGGCGTGATGTGATCGTTGGGTGATGGTGGGATGAGTATCCGCTCGATCAATTGAGGGAATACCCGCATCCAATAGCTTAGCTCACACAGATAGCTTTGCATCAGATGCCCCGGGCGTGCGCAACTGAACAACACTCCGTTTTGAGGATTTGAGGATCTCGAATTTTCAAAAGCTTGAATTTTAGAATCGCGAAAATGAGAATCCCGCTATACAGAATCTCTTTTGAGGTGCTCCGCTATGAACGGGGGATCAAAAGTTAATTTCTATTTTTCGGTTCTTTCGCATTATCGGGGGGAGGGGCAATTTTTTCTTAGGGTCGATTTGTCAAATATAACTAGTTGAAGACGTGTTACTAAATGGTTTTTTATTATTCCTAAACGTGAAAACTTAAAATTATTAGCAAAAAGTATTAAAAAAAATCGATTTTTCGGCGGAAAATGGCCGCTTTTTGACCAAAATTTCGACTTTTCCAAAAGTTTTTAGATAGTTTTTCAAATTGAAATAGGGTTATATATTACTAAAAACACTATTAAAACAATCTCTATTAGGTTCCTACGAAATTCTAAACTTGCCCCCCTCCCCCGATAATGCGAAAAACCCCTGTTTTATAATGTCCGTTCTAGCAGTTTCGGAACGCCAGGAGTGCAACGTGAACTGAACAAGAATCTGGAATTGCCTACGCTTTCCAAAGCTTCGCAGTTGACGGCAAATAATTCGGCGTCCCGACAAGCAGCTAGCACGCGGACATACGTCTGAAATGGACGGTTGGAGAAAACGATAGAAAGTGGTTACCCGATCCGGAGCGAAACCGCGCATCAACTTATCAAATGCCACATATCTGGAAATTTGCATTAACCGAGGAATTCCGAATAACCCCTCGCCGGGTCCATCTGAAATTTGCACACAGCTAGAATCGATGGTAATTCTCTTTCTCTCTTTCTCTCTCTCTCTCTCTCTCTCTTCTCTCTCTCTCTCTCTCTCTGCTCTCTCTTTCTCTCTCTGTCTTTCTCTCTCTCTCTCCTCTCTCTCTCTCTCTCTCTCTCTCTCTCTCTCTCCTCTCTCTCTCTCGCTCTGTCTTTCTCTCTCTGTCTTTCTCTCTCAACTCACACCGACGCCGGCAGCAATCGGAACAAAATGTCCGTGTAGATGGTCAGATTGCCGAGATGCATGATTAGAATGTCGCTCAGCCAGTCGGGCGTCGTCTATATCAGGTTGGATCATAAATTCTGTCACAATTTTGTCACGATTTTTTGGATCTTTTGAAAAAGCCGCAGACGCGCCCAAATTGACAGTGTGATATATGGTTTGATAGGTCTCATGGAGCTCTACTTCGCGTGGACCCCCCTAGCACCCAAAAAATGAGGGGAGCGGACTTAGCAAGTGCAGTTTACCTCCCCAGCCGGCACCCACCGTATCTCGGCTCCTGTTCATCTACAGGTGTGTAAAGTATACCAAAATACTCGCCAGAGCAAGACGAACATTTTGATATACTTTACACATCTGTAGATCGACAGGAAGCCGAGTGACAAAAGTTGGATGCCGGGGGGTACTGCACTCTAACCGAGACTTCTCCCAAAATGTATGGGATTTATTTCTATGAACCAGCGCCCAAGGCTCTGTACCGATAGCACGGGGCAATGACAACAGAACGGGGCATTGACAACAGAACGGCATTGGCAACAGAAGGGCAGTGGCACAGAACGGGGCAAAGCCAGCAGGACGGGGCAATGGCAGCAGACGGTGCATAGCCAGCAGAACGGGCATTGCCAGTCCCCACTGACCGGCGGCCAGCAGAACGGCTTGGTTTGGCCAGGGGCGCGGCCAACAGGACCGGGCATTGCATATTTTCTAAAAACATATTTTTATGGTCTCTCGCCTATTTTTTTTCTCTGATGATAGATTTGGAAAAAAACGACGATACTTGGTATGGACTCCGAATTTACTATGGAATTGGTAGAAAACAGCCTAATTCAAACAACTTAGGATAGCGCATAGGACTTCGTGTATTAATTCACAGAAGTGTTTGTCAACCAGGCCGAACGTTTCTAACTAGGGAAGTCCAAAATAACCCGCAACACGGATCAGGCTGAGAATTTGTACATTTATAGATGCGACCACGCTGATAATCGCCTCGATTTCCGAATCTGCTACAGAGCCTCAAAATTGGAGATATTAAAGTTTTGGTGTCATTTTTGGGACCCCGGAAAAGGGTTTGTATGGATATCGAACTTTTTTGTCTGTATTTTTCTAGTTATTTGAAGTAGCCTAACTGATAGAGATTTTTTCTGATTTTTCTGATTGATTGGTATATTTCGTTAATACACGAAGTCCTATGCGCTATCCTAAGTTGCTTGAATTAGGCTGTTTTCTACCAATTCCATAGTAAATTCGGAGTCCATACCAAGTATCGTCGTTTTTTTCCAAATCTATCATCAGAGAAAAAAATAGGCGAGAGACCATAAAAATATGTTTTTTTTTAGAAAATATGCAATGCCCCGTCCTGCTGGCCGCCGGCCCCCCTGGCCAAACCAATGCCCCGTCTGCTCTGCTGGCCGCCGGCCGGGGGGGAACCCCGTTCTGCTGGCTATGCACCGTTCTGCTGCCATTGCCCCGTCCTGCTGGCTTTGCCCCGTTCTGCTGCCATTGCCCCGTTCTGTTGCCAATGCCCCGTTCTGTTGTCAATGCCCCGTTCTGTTGTCATTGCCCCGTGCTATCGGTACAGAGCCGCGCCCAAAACCTGCTTCGCGGGCCTTGGGCGCTGGAATCAGGCCTTTGCATGAGAAATTTGACTCCCCTCCGATAGCTTGGGCCCTTCGGACCCCTATCCTCCCGCGACCAAACTCGTGTAAAGTATCGACTAGTAAGTTACGAAAAGAAAACTAGTTCGGTTAGCTTTACTAAAAAGATGAGTCAGAAAGGCTAGCCGATCTTACAGTAACCCAAAGATATTTCACCGGAAAACCATTAGAGAGACCGGAAGGTCGGGAATTTGCTTTGTTTCCACCACTTAACGCCGACTTTCCAGAACATCGCCCTTCGCCCCACCACGACTACAAAAGCGAGCCCCGAGAAGAAGCGAGGGAGAGAAGAGGGAGATCCCCGACCATTTTTGATTTTGATTTTTTATGATTTTGACCAAATTTTTTTCGGCACAAGCCTAGATTTGTTATAAATTCCGGATGCGTTTCTAAATTGTTTTTAACTATTCCTGAGCATAAAAACTACACACATTTTAAACAAAAAAAAATTAAAAAATAAAAATTAGGTCGAACAATCCTATAGAACCTTTAGGATTCGCGGGGGGAAAACCCCAAAATGACCAAATTTTCGACCTTTTCAGACATTTTTCTAAATGTTTCTGAAAGTTATTCCGCTTTAAATATAGTTAAAACTTACTAAAAACAATTCGAAAACACTTTATATTTGATTACTAGGTCAAAAAATTGGTCCCCCCCCCCCCCGGGAAAAGAAGGAGGGTCGATTCCGTATATCTCGGCCACCCACTGTCGAATTTTGATGGTCTCAACATCTATCGATATCTACTCCTGAATGGCTATCGATTGGCGTTAATTGTATCGTATCCAAATCACTCTATGCAGAGATCGATGGTAAAACATTTTTGCGTCATTTTGCTAAAAACTTCTCGAAGTAGAGTTCGATGAGACCTATCAAACCATCTATGACACTATCAATTTGGGCGCGTCTGCGGCTTTTTCAAACGATTCCAATAAAGGGTGTGCGCGTCGTGAACTGCGGTCTCCACCGAATCCATGACAAATCCGTAGCTTTGCCGGTTCCGTGAAAAGCTAGCCATACCTCGACGGCGGGATCGACGACGAGCTGTACCTCGGCACACCTCAGGCCGGTTGTTAGCTTGTTGAGCAACCGTAGATGAGCAACCCGGTCAGCAGGGAGGCTGCAATTTGAAATTGGGAACCTTTCGCTTTATTGGGGGGATGATTTTAGGCAAAATGACAGTAATTCCTTATTAGTCACTCTGTAGACACTAGTCGCTTTGAAAAAGTTTAAGACCCCCCCCGGCCGCAACTTTGCAGTCACACGTCCTATTAATGCGTGGAGTATCTAAAAATTGTTCGCCGTCTTCGAATTACCAGAAAAGAATGTTGTTTTCTGGCGCCAAAAATTGCTAGAATTTTTTTTACGAGATTTTGAAAGGTGAAAAGATCAACTCGCGTTGCCTCAATGTATTACGGGTTGTAAACTAAAATATTTGCCATTTTCGCTATTTTCGATTGAAATCTACTGTAACCTATTTTGACGGAGCAAGAGCCACATTTTGGTACCATTTACAGCTCTGCAAGGACTAAAGATAGCCGAGATACGAACCACTTTGGACCAGGAAAAATTAATTAAAGAAAACCCAAATTTTTGATTGCTATAAAACATTTTCTAACCGTTTTTGACGTAAGGAAACAGATTTGTTGGTTCTTGAGTATTCCCGGGGGGAAGAATTCGCGGGGAAACCGAACTTTTTGCCCAAGCCTTAAAAATTAATTTTAGGTCGAAAATCAATTTTTTCGACCCAAAAATGACAAAATTTTTGACTTTTTCAAGCGTTTTTCTAACTTTTAAAAAAGTTTTTCCTATTAAAATAGGCTTAAATTTTGCAAAAAAACAATGTGAAAACACTTTATATTTGATTACTATGCCCACCAGGGCCAACAGAAAAAAAAGTGCCCGAAAAAAAAACAGAAAAAAGGTTTCCCCCCCCCCCGCGAATTCGGTAGCCGGGAATGGGAATACTCAAGAAAACTCCCCGGGAATACTCAAGAACCGATTTTTTTTATAGTAATTCGATCACGGCGAACATTTTGAGATATACTACGCATTAATAGGACGTATGGCTGAAAAGTTGCGGCCGGGGGAGGGGTCCTAGACTTTAGCCGCCGGGGTATGCTGCACCCGAGGTAATACCTGTATCTCTTTTGGTAATAGCAGAAGGTCGGATATTCGAAGAAATTATGTCGAGCTTCAAAGAAGAAATCAGGGCTGATGATGTTGTTGCTGTCGACTCGGATTATGACGTGGAAGGTGGGGGAAACATCCGGAATAATCTGCTGCTCATTGAAGAGCAGTCTGAATTCGATGCCCGGCAGGGATTGGGAAGATGTCTGAAATATGGAGAAGGATTGGGGACAGAGAGGGAGAGGGGTTTCTTTCCGAATTTCGAAAAAAAAAATGTCGAAATGTACAGAAGCTAATTGCTCAAGAAAACCCTCCGAATCCTAGGCAAACAATTTTCAACACTATGTATTTAGAAATATGAAATTTGGAGATCAGGAACTTTCACATTCTGATTTTCGACATTATGTTAGCAAATCGAGCGAGCGGGAGAGCGAGAGAGAGGGGGGAGTGGGAGGGAGGAAGAGAATGAGAAAGTGGGAGAGAAAGAAAGAGAGAGAGAGAGAGAGAGAGAGAGAGAGAGAGAGAGAGACGTGAACTTACAGTCACATGCAAGCGCAGCCTCGAAAATCGGCAATTGAGCAGCACCAAACTGAGCGGATACCTCGAAATCACCTGTAATGTGGTTAAACCGGCTAGATTGATCTTTTTGGACTCTGTTTGGACGCGAAAACGTTTGAATTTCAAAATTCTGACGTTATTTCTGGAATCCTTACGCAATTTTGGTCATTTGACACTTTTTAATGATGAAAATTGACCAGACAATTGACAAATTGCGTGCCTTACAAGGCAGTACGACATGCAATCGCCATATACCCAAAAAGTCCTTTTTGCCCCGGCCACATTTTCTCAAATATTTTGCGTTTTTTCGCAACAACATCAAATTTTTCGTGTTTTCGGCAGCAACTCTTTCGTTTTTTTGACCAGTGGGTTCATCCCACGCGTTTGACTTCGAGCCCCTTTAATGGAAACGGGTGAAAATCAGTCAAAATTTTAGGGGTGCCCGCCAAAAAATTAGCGGAAATAAGCGGTGGTACACCTCTGATCGTCAATGGGACATGTTGTCCGCACTCGCGACTAACCTGGCTGACTTTCCGCAAATTGCGCTTGGTGTTCATATTGACGTGTTCATTGACGAGATACTGTAGATCATTTCCGAGTTTGGCATACGGGAAATGACGAGGTTCCTTCGTAGCCATAAGAAGTCGAGTTTTGACGCGATCTAAAATAATATTTAGCAGCTTGAAGCGAAAAATCCCGGAAGCGCGCGCGATAGAAAAAGGAGATAGAGTGTGAGAGAGAAAGAGAAAGAGAGAGAGAGGAGAGAGAGGGGAGAGAGAGAGAGAGAGAGAGAGAGAGAGAGAGAGAGAAAGAAAGAAAGAAAGAAAGAGAGTCCTGGAAAAAAGAGAGAGAGAGAGAGAGAGAGAGAGAGAGAGAGAGAAAGAAAGAAAGAAAGAAAGAGAGAGTCCTGGAAAAAAGAGAGAGAGAGATGAGCAAATAAATCCAACAGGAAAGGGAAACGCGCAAGATATACAGATAGCGAGATGATTGTCACCTGGAATGTGGGTCGACTGTAAGTTGAAGCCTCGTAAGTGCCATCTGCCTCTTATCTTTCTTTTTTTTTTTTTTTTTTTTTTTTTTTTTTTTTTTTTTTTGGGGGGGGGGGGGGGGGGGGGGGGGGGGGGGGGGGGGTTTGATACTTGACTGTTAGCGGGTGGGGTGTCCGCACGGCCGTAACAAACCCGAAATTTCGGGGGGCTCCAAAATGTTTATTATCCGTGATAAATTCGTTGTACCGAAAGCTATGGATTGGCGCCTCGAGCAGATGTGCAGATGGCAACCGAAGGCATACAGAGTACTTGATAAAAATTGTGGCCTTAGGGACCGCGTCCGTTGGTTTTCAATTCTGCCTTCACGCCCTTTAATGCTCGAACACGTTGAAAATTCACCCAGAGACTTATTCTCCATACCAGCAGCTAGTTGGGGTCAGAGCACAGACAACATTTTTTAATTACTCGAGGGAGCATGATAAGAAATCCTGGCCTTGTACAGAACATCCGCATCAAGGATTCCCGCCAAGGTTAGAGTGCAGTTTACCCCCCCCCCCCCAGCCGCAACTTTTCAGCCATACGTCCGATTAATGCGCCGAGTATCTCAAAATTTTCGCCGTGGTCGAATTACTATAAAAAAGTTGTTTTCTTGCGGCAAAATTGTTAAAAATTTTTACAAGATTTTGAAAGTTGAAAAGATTAAGCCGCTATGCTTCGATGTACTAGGAGTCTAAAACTAAAATATTTTTATTTTCCGCCTATTTTTTCGGCTCAAACGTCTGCAGGCTTATTCTCCAGACAAGACTACATTTTGGTACTATTGACAGCTCTGTACGTCAAAGATAGCCGAGATACGAAAACTCACTTTGGAACAGCAAAATTAACTAAAGAAAACCCAGACTTATAATTGTTATAAAAAATTTTCTAACAATTTTTGATGTAAGAAAACAACTTTTTTATAGTAATTCGACCACGGCGAACATTTTGAGATACTGGCGCATTAATAGACGTATGGCTGAAAAGTTAGGGCTGAAACTCACTTGCCCAATCGCCAGCAGATGTCCCATCCTCTAACCCTTCCAAGGCAAACCGGGATTTTTCGAAAATCGATGCAGCACCAGGTTGTGGAGAGCCGTAGAAAAGTGTTCCGAAAAACCTATCCTCCCCCTTGGTTCTATGCAAATTACCTACCATCATAGTTCCAAGAGTCCAGTTCAAAAGCCGCGAAGCTGTTTTTCAAACTGATACTGCGTAAAAAAAACTATTAAAACCGCCCCCTGTTACCTCTATCACTTGAAAAACGATTAAGCCCCCCCCCGCTACCTATACAACCCGAAACTATACTACCTATACTACCTCAAAACAAAAAACTAAAAAAACCCCACCGCTATGAAGAACTATTAAAAATAATTAAAAACTCCCCCGGCTGCCAATACTATTGAAAAAAAACTATTAAAAAAACCCCACCAAGCTATGAAGAACTATTAAAAATAATTAAAAACTCCCCCGGCTGCCTATACTATTGAAAAAACTATTAAAAAAACCCCACCCTGCTATGAAGAACTATTAAAATAATTAAAACTCCCCGGCTGCCAACACTATTGAAAAAAACTATTAAAAAACCCCACCCTGCTATGAAGAACTATTAAAATAATTAAAAACTCCCCGGCTGCCTATACTATTGAAAAAACTTAAAAACCCACCAAGCTATGAAGAACTATTAAAAATAATTAAAAACCCCCGCTCCTATACTATTAAAAAACTTAAAAAACCCACCAAGCTACACCAAGCTATGAAGAACTATTAAAAATAATTAAAAACCCCCTGCTACCTATACTACTTGAAAAATTATTAAAAAACCCCACCCTGACAGCTGCGAAAACTTCCCTTGGTGTAAATTGCTATGCACCGTTGGTATTGAAGGTATATAATAGAAATGTTGACTACGTTTATTCAAGGCCAAAGCGTGCTAATCTAATGTTCTGGCCAATAAATCGAAAGCTGGAAACGAATCGGATGTGTCTATAACATTAGCCCCGCAGCCTTATTGTTAAACCACGTAGTTTCTCAATAACCAAAAACTTTGCGATCAAAATTGATAAAATAGTAATGCAAACGCTAAAAAGTGTTTTACCCAATGCTTAATGTATAAAGCTTGAATTACTTGACAGCGACGTGAGTCTCTCTTTCATCATGAAGCCATTTATAAGCATCAACTGTAAACTGCGAAACAAATAAAACGATAAGATCACATACGTTTGGCCTGAGATGTAGCTAGTAACGGGGATGTAATTTTTTGCATAAATGAACTAGATAATTTCATCAAAATACATTTAGGCAATTAAAATGGCTGCACGATCAATGGTCAACCTCTTTTGGATAACTCCGTTTTGGACGTCCATCCAAGACCAGTAATTGTTCATCATCATCAACGGGTATGCGGGTCCAAACATGAGCGCGTGGATTTGGTCTTGCATCAATCGTGGCAGGAAATGAATGAGGAGTTGCGTGTTCTGGTTCCGTTGCTCCAAGATCGCCTGCACGACGTGGAAGATGCGGCCAAGCTCCTCTACGCGACCCATCCATGTGAACTGTAAAAAGTCGAACCGATTGTGTTCGAGAAAAGTGATGAGTTCGGGGTCGTTGACATGGCCGAGCTTGATTTCGCTCACTGAAGACAGAGCATGCCGCAGTCGATTCGTCATCCCGACCCACACTTCGCCTTCTATACGTCTTGGCCTCATCCGGGACACAATTTGGGCCAGGAGATCGCCGTTCCCGGTTCCGTGAAGCTTCAACACTTCCAATTGTCGGATATCAACATTGGGAGCTCGTGCCCGGCGGTCATATTCCAAACAGATGACCTCCGCGTTTCGCAGAAGAACTTCGACTTGGTTTGTTGTGAACGCCAATTCTTCAACCTTCGGCTTGTAGGGCACACATTTCACCGTCCCAAATCTTTTGTCAGGCCATCGGAGGGCTGCCCGGAACAGGCACGGGTGCGTCTTGATCAGCTTCAGCAAAGTAGTCGGGTCGGCTGCCTCGAAAAGTCCCCAGATTGCAGCATCGGGCAGTTGGTGGAAGGCTCCTTGTTGGTCCATTTTCTTCGTGCGTCTTCGTCTAAGCGGCTCCTGTTTTTTCAGTCCGTCACAAGTTCTCCTGAAAAAAACACATAATGAACTGATTGATGCGCGAATCCAACAAAGGAACGTAATTCGAAATCATATTGCGAAAAATCCAACCCTCAATCAATTTTGGCGGCAGGACTACTTCAAAAAATCTCATTTCAATTCCCCAAAAACTTGCAGGTCGAGTTTACCCTTTGTAAATCCGGTCAAATACTATACTGCCCTAACACAGTGCAACCGCTTGACCGGGAAATTTTCTTTTTTTCCTCTCGAATTTTTCGTTGCCTCGCGGAATTGCTTCCCGTTTGCACGGTATTTTTCCGCGGTCCTCCACGCCGCATGCTCTGTTTCGGCGGGCGAGGTGGCCGGCGAACCACGGCGAACTTCGCCGGGCGTACTGCGCCGGCCACCTTGCCGGCAAGGGGTCGGCGAACTTCGCCGGCGAACCAGCCCGGCGAACTTTGCTGGCGAACCTGTGCGAGCTAGCTGATGCTTAATCCCCTTGATTATTATTCATTCAACAATAAGGATCTACGAAGAAAACATGGATTAATAGAACTAGGATGGATTGGACCCAGATAGCGACTGAAGAGAGGGGCTTAAAGCAATTTATCAACAGTAAAAATTTAACAACGGGTGAAGAAATGAATTTCCTCGCAGGAGAAGCGGCTTGTGGAGGCCTGAATTCGATTCGAAATTGTACCTTTTTGAGATTGTCAGAAGCGAAACGTGTGTTTGGTACCAGTTTACGCTTTCGGCGGTATTCCTTTACTGACTACCTTCATCTTCGGTTTTGATCAACTTACCGCTACCTACCATTGTTTCGTAGGAGAGCTGACGATTGTATTATGACTGTAGGAACCTGGCGAATAAATCCTCGGTCTGGAATAGTTTCGAAACCAGCGTATCACATCGTAATAAGCTGGTTTCTCATAACATCACAGACCTGCGTATCGCGCATTCGCCGCTTCTCGTCGGCAGCTTTCATATCTATAAGTCTTTATAATAATAGTATCATTCTTAAAAAAACCTGTAGTTTCGGCCGCCGATCCCACGCCGGTTGGTTTTTTTTTTGCAAATGACTTACGACTTTTTTCTCTCGCAGCCCGCCATCGCGTCGGTTCGCCGGCGAAGTTCCCGATCCCCTCTCGTCCCCTTTTCGGCGAAGTTCGCCGGTGGTTCGCCGGCCACCTCGCCGAGCTCTGTTCGCCGGCCACTGCGCCGAGGTTCGCCGGCCAGCTCGCCAACCCCTTAGGTTCGCCGGCCACCTCGCCCGCCGAAACAGAGTGGGCTGCGTTTGCAGTATGTTGACGTTCACGGGCCCTTCCTTAGCGATATGCGATTTTTGGAGAAACTATAGGTCCGTTGAAAGGAAGGAGTAAAACCTTGAAAATTTCTATTTTCCTATGCTTTTCGGCCTGTTAAACTGAATTCGGGACATTTGCAACTTCTAGACGGCAAATTACGACAGGCACAGCGCATTTTACAAGCGAAATTAATATCGAAAGCACAAGGAAAATCTTTGATTTGGAAGGTTTAATACGTTTTTAACCCCAAATTAGCGTAAATTTCGCCGGCGGAGACGTCGTGGTCTCTAGGACTATATTGATTATACCAGTTTTTGTAACGGCCAAAAAAGTACAAGAAGCGACAAATTCGCAGGGTTTTATGTGTTTTTTCAACGAGCGTTTGCTAAAATTTTGTTGGCGTGATTCGTCTAAACGTCGTTCCAGCGGTTTGTCATGGTTTTCACTCTTTTTTCGGTGGATTTTTCAATTCCTTCAGTAGATTTGATTTCTGGTATATTCGGTTCGCAAAATTCGCCACTTCAGGTTTTTCCCCTGGGGATTTGCCGCCCGCTTGCGCCGCAGTTTCCGTGACCGCTTTTAAGCTTATTGCGCGCGAAAGTTGCTTTCCGTTTCCAATATTCGCAAGCCAGATACTTCTCGATTTTGTTCTGTGGAACCATTTCCATATTTTTGACTGTTTTCCCCCGCCCCTACCAATTCAGTTATTTCAGGCGACAAATGTGTGACGATTTGATGTCGAACCCGGCCATGGTGAATCGTTGGGTGCGTTCGCGATAGCCAAGAGGAATCCGGATGTCAGATTCAGGTATGATTGCAGTTTTTCGTCTTTGTTAGTATTGTTATTTTAGGTTTTCCCCAGATCTGGCAGTTTTGAAGCAACGAGCTCGCAGGAACGCGTCGCCACGATTGCTCACGATGACACTCAGGTTCGCATACACCATTTTTCAATAGTTTTTGTTTTTTAGAAGTCGCTCGCCGTCGAGATGGTGACATCCGCAACACGCCCAGTTTGCCGACCAGGATTACGACACCTTCCGGTCAGTTTGCCATTTTTTATTCAATTTAGGGTCCATCGGCGCCGAACGGCTTCTTGCGGCGCAGCCCGCCAACGATGCCCCGAAGTACAGCGGCTTCTCGTCGACCGTCCCTTCCATTCAACCCGCTGCAGAAACTAGGCAATGCTGAGGTTTTTACATAATTTGTCTTTTTTTAGGTGGTGAATAATGCGTCGCCCTCCCGGATTCAACAAGATTGCCGTTACGGATGTCATACAGGCAGTTCAGGTTCGCTTTCGTAGTTGTTTTCCATGTTTTACTTTAGGTGTTAACCAAGTACATCATTGACCTCGGATTGAGCCTCTACGTGGCGGCGGCATGGTAATGCCGATTTTTCGGTTTCTACGACTTCTTGCTTGTAGCCACTTCTCGATCGACTGAACACCGACGAGGCGGGCGTCCGCGATGAGCAGCAACGGAAGATCGGAAGAAGGTCGAGGGAGGAGAATCAGCTCGTCAGGTATGACCCATCCCGCACACGTCTTTTGCCCTTTTCTCGATCTTGCTGAGATACTTTTCTTTACAGCCTTGGTGGCTTTCGGCGCTGATTCCGAGTATTTCAACGATTTTGGATGTTGGTATTCGGATTCACAGCAGAAAGCCGCCCGGGATCCCTTCAGTCGGCTCTAATAAAGTTACAACAGCGCTTCGACTTCTATCTCATATTAATTGCTTGTCGTTGTCCCAATTATGCTCATTTTCTTCTCCATACATATACGGCGGTTGAAGTTCAAGATCGAGCTTCTGAAAAACAGAGAATTCACATTGACCAACTTATGCAATCCACGCTGCGGCTGCGTTTTCAGTATCGTTTTTAGCTGCCCAACCCTACTTTCGCAATTGTTCGACGCGTATCGCACGCGTTGCGGCCTTCCTGATTGCAAAAGCTACCGGACATTTTATGAGGAGCCGGGCCGCGGTGTTCTGTATATTTCCCGTGCTCGTTTCTCCTTAAAAAGTTCTGAGCAGGTCAAATTTTTTTAATAAAAATTGGTAAAGTTTTCGCGTTTAGTAATAGTAAGCGTTTAGCATCACTTCCACTATTTATATTTCAAAAATTAGCGAATTTGCCCCCCCCCCCCTTAATACGAAGGCTTTCCTATTGCAGCCATCAAATTTCCGCCCGCTGGCCCTCTCCATCGATCGAAAAAGCTTGTTTTCAGTCTTCTAGGTAGAGGGTGGTAACTGGGCAGAAAAACTAACGTTTATAAAAACATTCGGCGAAATGAATGCACATCCAATCAGGAATCCCGGAATTACAGGATCCCCGCCGGCCGAAACGTTCATCTGCAGTTGCTCAACAAGCTGACAACCGAGCTGAGGTATGTCGAATTACAGCTCGTAATCGATCCGGCCGTCCAGGTATGACTAGTTAAACCAAATTTTCCCACGTAATCCGGTACGGCCCTATAGCGCAATACAATATATTTTGATAGTCTTTTTTTTTTGACAGTTTTTGGATATAAAAACGTTCTAAAAATTTAGACATTTTTATCAAAAATGCATGAACAATCACAAAAATTTGTAATTTTTTCAGAATATCAAAAATCTCGAATTTAAAAAAATTTCAACTTTTTAGGGATTTTCTAGCAGTAAAAACTGAAATTAGCTTTCCAGTGTAACCCCCAAGTGCCCCGTAGTCGGTTTTTAAAAAAAATTATTGCAACCATAACGATATAGGCTCCCGATTGACTGCGTGGCATGGTGCAACAGGGCAACGTGAGCAGCTATGCGGAATTTGGACGTGGCGGCGCTCACCTGAGGTAATGTCCCGACAGATATTTCCGCCATACATAACCCACGTGTCACAATGCACCAAATTTCGTTTCACCCTAAGATTAGGCTTTACCGGAAGGCTTTCGTTTGGGCTGAAAAAATTTCAATAGTTTTGTTTCAAATCGGTCGAAAAGCAGGGCTCCACTCCACTTTCCGATGTGGAAGCCATGTTTCGGGGATTTTTTTTGCTCTAACGCTATATAATACATCATTTCGAGCTATTTTCTCCGTCCCTTTTAGTACCATTTTTCAGATTTTTGAATTTGGTCGCCTCGATGCCTGCCAACAGCTCCCATTCGGATCTGGGAGGCCCCATTACTCTCTATCCGTCTCTTTCTCTCTCTCCTCTCTCTCGCTCTCTCCCTCTCTCTCTTCTTAGGTAAATAAAATTTATTCCAGTTCAAATCAAGTATAGAGCATGCAAATACATGTATATTAATAATGGGCCCTGAGATCAAGCAAAATCGACCGGGGACAGCTTCACAAAAATGACAATTTGTGCAGCAAATTAGGATCTTAAAGGCGTGAGCATGACTAATATTGGAAACATGACACACGGGGGAAAGACATGACTAGATTAGGCGAACTCGAAAATAGATGACTATGAAAGGATAAACTATCGTAATCGATTTCCGCTATCCAAGGTGGCCGCAGATGTAGTTGTGCAACTGGAAAATGGCAAATTTGAATAAGCGAGAAACTAAGCTTAGGCTTAGCTTGGGCTTAGGGGTGGGCTTGGGCTTAGACTTAGCTTAGGC
>JBBGBA010000358.1:0-41135 GCA_038088335.1 Mesorhabditis sp. LJ9110
TTAATACAGCAATTATGCTAATTAGGTCTAAAATCCGGAGAAATTTTGATAAGTAATCTAACGTGAAAGATGCTCGCGGGATGGGTTGAGATACATAGGGAAATTTGGTCGCTAGAAATGGAAAAGCTGCAAGTTGGTATTTTAAAGATTAATATCAAAAATCTCGGGTGTGATTTAAATCATCATCAAAATCTAGGGGTTCTCGTCGGATGAGGGGGCTGAGTTGGAGCTCCTTTTCTTCGTCTGAATTTGTTTCGTTCTCTTGTTCTTCGGTGTCCATAGCATGGGCTTGTTGTTCGCGGAGTTTCATGGAAATCTAGAAAAATTTGGAGTTAAAAGAGAGAGAGAGAGAGAGAGAGAGAGAGAGACGGAAGGAGAGAGATAGATAGAGGGAGGAGAAAGAGACGGAGGGAGAGAGAGAGATAAGAGAGAGAAAGAGAGAGACGGAGGGATAGAGATAGAGGGAGCGAGAGAGAGAGGGGGCGAGAGAGAGGCAGAGACAGAGAGTAGGAGGCCGACAGAAATACAGACAGTGAGTGCAAAAGCGAGATCGATTTGGAGAGAGAGACAGAGAGAGAGAGAAACGCTTAGAGATAGATCGAAATATCTACCTCCAATAACGATACTTCAGTTGTAGCCGCCCTCCTCCCACGCCTTTTTCCTTTGATCCATTTCCGGTCTTCTCGCCCCTCATCAGAAGTCAGGTCTTTCTTAATTTTTTGATTTTTTAACATATGATAATTTTCTCATACCTTCAAATCTGGATCTACAGTCGGATCGTCCTTAAAAATGGCAATAAACACTCCGCCGGCTGTTTTCCGTCTCGATCCATCGGCCACCAGCATCCCGCCAGCCAATTCAGTCTGTTTTGTTTGTTCCAGGTAGGCAAGGGACTAAAAAATAGGTTTAAATTTGTTATATATTATTTTATCTACGTTTGTATACCTTAAATTAGCTTACCCGATCTCTCCCGATCGTTTTGACGATTTTGACGACAGAACAGGGCTCGAGTTCGCCGAGTACGGTAGCAATCTGAATTTATTTTGATGAATTTCTGATGTATGTGTTCTATATATAATTTTAATTTATATAATGTTATATATAAGTTTTTCCGTACATTATCGGCCAAAATTTCCAAAGGCATCTCTTCGGCAAATTCCGCTTCTATTAGATCGTCAAGCGAATATTCCTTCCTTGTAAAATGCGAATATTCCATCTGAAAATTACATCAGATTTTTCTACTTATATTTCTCTCACCATTTGAGCATGAGTTCTCTTCTCCAGCACCCCCGTCCGCTTCTTGGAATTCGAATTCGAAAATACCGAATTCAAGCTCGGCGTTTTTTCCAAAACCGGATGCCGCTTCTTCTTTTGTTGTCTACGACGAGCCACCTAAAATTTCTAATTTTATTTGAATTTATCTACTTAAATTTATAGTATTTTAAATTTTAAATCGTTAGTTAAAATTTCTTTTTCACTCACCGTAAGCGCAGTCCCAAACGTCTCCACCTGGCTGATATCCGGCGTGCCGGCAAATGGATCATCTTCAGCCGGAGATACCGTCACAATCGGAACCGGCTAATTTAGCTATATTCCGTTAGTGTCCACTGACCGGTTTTAACAGATCTCCCGCTTCTTCGCTCTCCATACGATTCGGATATTGACGTCTCCGGGTGCAAAGGTGATTTTTCTGCCTTGGCATTTCGAACGATTCACTTCCCCTCTCCACTCGCTCATCGTCCTATTTTAATTTTTTTTATGAAAAATCGGTTCTTTTACATTATCGAGGGGGGCTAATTCTTTTTTGTGAGCCCAGAAATACCCTATTAACATAATATTCAGGATTTTAATATGTTTTTAGTAAAATTTAACTCTATTTAAAGTGGAAAAACTATCCAGAAACAGCATAAAAATTTTGGAGCTGAAGATTCGCGAAAAATCTATATATTTTTGTATTTTTAATCAAGATTTGCAGTTTTTACTTTTATATCAGATCAAAAACGGTTTAGAAACACTTCCCATATTTATATTTAAAAAATTATTTCCTAGAAAAAATTAGTTTCTCCCCCCCCCCACCCGATAATGGAAAAGAGCCAGAAAAAAATCAAGTACAAAATTTACCTCCATATATACAGTACGAACTCGTTCGAGTTCCTGCTCCATCAGCACGTCTTCCCAGGGGGATCGCCTTAATCGGATTACCATATTTGGATTTAATCTTACTTCTTCTTTTGCACTTGCTCCTCATTAGGGCGCTGGATTTTTAGTACGGGCTCCTCATCGCTCGATTCTTCATCACTTCCCACTAAATTCAAAAATTGAATTAACAAATTTTTGCAATAAGTTTTGGTGGTATTTCTTTATTTTTTCCGAATTCTATTCAATTGGGTAACTTTCGAATATAGATAGTGGAAATTTTTCTAAACAATTTTTACTGTTTGAAGGAAAAACTTAACTGCTTTTTAGGAAAAAATATCAAAAATTTTTTTTTTCAAAAAAATTTAAAGTTTTTAGATAAGTTTTCTGTTTAAAACATGGATAGTTTTATTAAAAACACTAAATAAATCTTCTAAAAACGTTCTATTCTAAAAAAATTCGCTTCCCCCCCCAATAATGCCAAAGAACCTATGGTGTAAATCTTTTCGCCCCGAGACCAATCTTTGTGCACAAAGTGGAATTTTGCGAAGGAAGAAGCCCCAAAATCAAGGGGCAGGTGGTAAAATCGAGGAGATTAGGAGTACCCATAGTTACGAACTTTTCGCAAGTAAGTGAAGTTCGTCAATTGGTCGCGTGAGCACCAGTTTGAGGTGGAAAGTGGACGGAAATTAACGTAATTACGGGAATTATGGGCGCAAAATAGCGTTTTGGGGCGAGCTACGTGGGAAAGGGAACGTCTGCACTTTTACAGAAAAAGTATGGATGTGTTATAGGAAATTAGCTACTTTTAGACCTTTATTTAATAAAGCTTCTAACGCTCCAAAAACGGCAAAATTACTTTTAGAGTTTTTAGAGAGCAAGAGAGCAAAAAAATCGGATTATTCCTACATGTGGAAGCTACTTTTTCGTATACGTTTTTTCGATAAGATAATACCTTTAAATGGTTTGTAACATTTCTTTAATAAATTCACAAAT
This sequence comes from Mesorhabditis sp. LJ9110, assembly GCA_038088335.1. Classification (NCBI taxonomy): domain Eukaryota; kingdom Metazoa; phylum Nematoda; class Chromadorea; order Rhabditida; family Rhabditidae; genus Mesorhabditis; species Mesorhabditis sp. LJ9110. The sequence continues at coordinate 3,133 of JBBGBA010000358.1, forward strand.
AGCCGCTTTTACATAAAAGCTCTAAAAACCCAAAAACGGCAACCAAAATGTAGCTGACATGTTTTATTAATGAGCAAAAACACTAGACTATTTTCCAGATCTAAAAGCCACTTTTTAATACCTTTAAATGCCTAACTACACAGCGCTTACTGGCATGTTTTAATCCTTTAAAACCACCGCTAAACTACGCTCTCTATAAAACACCTAATTGACCCCTTCCCCGCTTCCGCAATTTCCACTTTTCATCATTTTTTACGCACTCCTGATTTCCTATGCACGAGCAAATTGGCCTCAATTTCTCTCGCAAAAGATGTCCCCCTCCCCGGGTGTCGGAAATGAGGTGGTGGACCTACCCTCCTTGGTGTCCCGGTACATGAATGAAGAAGCCGGGAAAAGCCGCCGGGTGGGGAGGGGAAATGAAATGAAGAGGTATGAAATAGGAATATGGATTAATGATGGCCGGAAGGAGGGGAGGGGGAGTGATGGAATGAATGAATAGAAATTGGCAGAGGAGGGAGCGAAAGCGAGACAGAGGTAGAAGAGAGTGTATAGAAAGCGGAGAGAGAAAAAGAGGGCCCCCTTTCCGTTGAAGGCCCACTCGCTGCCAGCCGGTGACGGCATTTCAATCCCCTACATAGCGCGCCAATGCACACACTCACATAGCGCTCCTTCAGATTTTCTATGCTTTGTAGCTGTCTTTGCTATTGGTCAAAGAAATGCTTTGGGTTCGAGACTCGATCAATCCTTATCGTCGCCAACAATCGGTACACAAGTCACAAAACAACCCACAACTCTTTGGACTATATAAGAAAAAGTGTTGCTACCTCTCGGTTTTTCATTCGATTCTATTTTACTGCCAGCTGAAAACGAAACACCAATTTACGGCAATACGGAACTACGGAGCCGCCGTAATTCCGTACGGCCGTAAATAAGTGTTTTTCGTTATTTTTCGGTTTCTTGCAAGTAACCACTTTCTAAAAAGGTTACCGGGTGCACCCGGGTGCTCGTCTCCTCCGGTTCCGCTAGTAATTCTTATGTTTTCATTTCATTGACTATTTTTGTCTATTTTGCTTTCTAAAAACTTTCTTTTTCTTGCTTTCTATGGCACTTTCTAAACGGCGTAACCGCATGCTCGTCTCCTCCAGTTTGGCTAGTCTTATTTCTTTTAGAATTTGACAAAATGCTGACGTTTTTTATGTGTTTCCCTTTGAAAGAACTGTTTTCTGTCTATTACTTTAAGAATAGACATAGAAGAGCTCTAACGCCTAACCAAAAACACTTCCTAAAGGCTACAAGATGCTCGCCTCCTCCAATATCCCTAGTGTTAGTTCTTTTACGAATTAGCGACGTTTATTATGTGTTTCCCTTCCAATTAACTCTTTTTTTGTACATCACTTTCAAAAATAAACACAAACTACGAGCTCAACTTTTGTCTGACATGTGCAATTACTGCCATAGCCCGTCTCATCCACCTCGTCCCATTTCTCTCACGATCCGATCGCGCGATGGCACTGGGGTTAGCCCCATATAGATAAAAACTGTTTCTGGAAACATTGTTCCAAATTTGTTTAGGGTTTTCAGCGATGATTATCTTCTTTTTAGCCCCAGTTTGTGAATACGCGTTCGCTTTCTCATTCCTGTTTCATATATTCAATTTATTGCGATATTTCGTCCTTTCGATTTGTTTTGATCGAAATTCCTAACCAAATAACCTTTTTCTTTTTCAGAAATGGAGCTCGGTTCTCTGTTCGAAGTCACAAGCTGGGATATCGTCCTGATCGCCCTGCTCCTGGTCCTTGTTTACCGTTGGTGGTCGAGACGCGAGAATCCAGAGCTCATCCCGCCTAGCCCACCTAAGGTTTGTATTATTAACTTTGTTATCGAGACCCCCTTTTTTTAGTTGGAGCCTATGCCAATGCAAGACATGACGCTCGAGGATCTATCAAAGTACAATGGACGTGACGAGCCTCGTATTCTTCTTTCTGTCAACTATAGCGTACGTTTCAGTTTGTTCTTACTTTGGGAAATCGGCCGTTTGCGCGATAATTGCGGCTCGACATATACTGCTGAAATTTGCGAACCGAAACTTGAAGATATTCATGAGGCCAGCTTGTGGAAACGTTAGCGCTCCGGAAATCACCGAATTTTAGCGCTTTCGAGTGTCTTTTTCCTAACAATAAGTTTTCAGCGAGCAAATATTTGAACCACAGCCGATTCGGCAAGCTGCTGATCAAGTTCTAGCTATTTTTATAGATCTACGACGTCACTCGCGGCGCTAACTTCTACGGACCCGGTGGACCCTATGCAGATCTGGCCGGTATCTATATTTCGCTAGATCCCTAATTTTCTTTAGGTCACGATGCCACTCGCGCCCTCGCCGTTATGGACCCGAAGGCTGTATCCGCTGAATGGGACGAACACGCGGACTTCACGCCATCTCAAAAGTACGAATACTTTATTTACTCTAATATAATTGTTTTTAGGGACAGCGCCAACGAATGGGAAGATTCCTTCAAGTACAAGTACGCTAAAGTGGGTCAGCTCGTGAAGTCAGAAGCCGACAAGAAGGAATATGCCGGCAAGATGGCGGGAATCAGCGCCTAAAGTGAAGCCAAGCATTGTTGTATGTTTCTAGTTTTTGTTATAATGGTTGTCTTTTTACCCTGAAAAAGGACCAGTGAATTTTGACAAATTACCAGAACACTCATTTCAATTATACACTGGTCCTTTCAGCCTTCGAGTAATGAATCTTTGTTCGAAGTTTTTAACGTTGTCTGCCCCTTCTGGTATCTACTTTTCGGATTTCACTTAATTCCCAGTTCCTTCCGATTACTCAACAAAACGGTTCATAATGATTGTATTTCTGTGATCATCCAGTGGTGACCCTTCTTTGCCTTGTATTTCCTATCGCATAGTTGTAGATAAAATTTATTGCAGAATGGTATTGCACGGATCAGATGAATGCTTTGAAGCAAGCGATTTTCTTTGAATTGTTTTTAGAAGAAGTTTCTGGGCTTTTCGGACTGGTTGTCGCCAGAGTTCAAGAAGCCGCGTCCTTTCTTGGTCTCTACGTCATCCATTCCACTTTTCAGTTGGTTGTGCAGGGCGCCAACTACGTATTTCTTGATAGCTCTAGATTTGGAATTAGTAGCTTGGTTTTGAAGTAGAGGGGGCCTTACTTTATCTTGATTTCCTCATGAAAACAGCGTTTGATCCTTGGGAAAGCTTCAAAACACGGCATGTAGGTGGGATCGAGTTGATAGAATCTAAATTTTCTAGGCTAATCATTGATGTGGAAGCTAGATTTTGGCCATCTGCCCATTTTCATGGTGATGGCGTTTCCGCTAACTTTATCAGTCACGTTTTCAGAACCCGAATTTCGCCCATGCCTCTATTTTTGTAGCATTGTGACCTGTTCGGGCGCTGGTCGCACAATTGCACACATTTCCTTCCCGCCACTGTGTGCCCAACCCCATTTTGATAACAGCAACTCGAATGATCCATGCCCTAAAGAATAATTTGTTTTAGAAAATAGCCCCTACCTGCGCAGCGCAGTAATGCATTTCATTTAGCGCCTCTAGCGGACACTCGTCGCGTCTTAGGAATACTTGTTGAATCTAAATAGAGTTTTTTTAGTTTATGTTTCGATTGAATTTACAAAATCAGCAGTGTATTCCTGGAACGAGCAGCGATCGACGCAGGCTTCAGGCAAGCCACGGGCCGCACAACAAGTTGCGAAAATCCATGATGGATCCTGTTAATTTTTTGTATTTAGTTAATTGGCAGACGAATACCGTCAATCTTTTTAGTGATACATTCTGCAGCGCTTCTCTTTCAATCAAGGAACTTTTCTAAAGATTTAGGATACTTTGAACGGATGATTTTGACCTCTTCGAAAACCGGCGCGCTAGCTTCTTCGCGGTTGGGTGCTTCGAATAGGACTCCATCCTAGATTTAAACTTTTATTTAGTGTTGCCGTTTGTGTGCTAACCGCGCGGCGTGTAATTGACGCCAAAGCCTTTCTTCTGACGCATCCGTAGGGCCCGCAGCTGTAACCTTGCTGGCAACCTCCGCCGCCGCAACGTACAACCTTCAATTTAAGTTATTATAAAAAAGCTAGATTTTAGTTTACTGTAGGGGTTTGAGAGCGTGATGATGAGCAGCAGCCGGAGGAGCCACACTAGGACTTATTTTTAAGACTTGATCTTTTATAGAATTTAATACGTCAAAGATTTTATTAGATTAACTTACCGCGGTTGTTCCGAATATCAGCGCAAAGATACAAGCTAGTTGATATAGCATTTTCAGGCATAATGCTAACGCTAATCCCCGTTATTTATACCTTGTGTTTTCCCGGATTACTTCCAGCTTTTCTTGGCGAAACATAAAAACACTTCAGCCGATCGACCGGTCCCCCCTAGCCGCCAGCCATGCTCTCATCAATGCTCAAGGAGCACCAACAAAAGCAGCAGCTTCGCCGCGAGATGCAAGGTTTGTGAGCTTTAGATTTTATCATAAACGCTGTTTCTATTAGAAAAATATAAAAATGAAGCCGTGGTTGCTGCGCAGGATCTTTCGACGTCCGTGGTTGATCATTTAAATGCCAGGTAGGTACCGGAAAGAAAAAGGAATAAATATTTCAGGGTTTCACAAGCATATCACCACCAAAAGAGGCTAGATATTGAGGCGAAGAGGTAGGGAGTGAAAAGAGCAGAAAAATCAAGAATTTGTCAACTTTTAGATTTGATAATCATACCGTCGCGCTTGCGAAGCAAGTATCTCAATGGTACGAAGTGACGGATGCTTTAAATTCAGCTTTAAAAGTAAGGAACAAGCAAGAAATGTAAGAGCTGCTTTTTAGGAGGTTGGTGATGTCGAAAACTGGGCTACAACTATCGAAAATGATATGGCATTCATTGCCGAGACGCTGAACCGAGTTTTTAAAGGTAAGCACGAGAAACTGAACTTTATAAAGCATGTTTTTGAAGAAAATAGTCAACGTGAATCGACCTCGACGGAACCGGAAGCTGATGAAGCTGAAGAGCCGACGAATGGCTAATTCTCGAAACTTTTCTGCTTGTTTATAAGTCAACTTTACGGGTCAAGTGCCAATTCGATATTCCCCAAGCTGCCATATAGCCTTTCGCTTTATTTATCGCTTTAATTAATAAAATTTTCGAATTGAAATGCGTGGTTGGGATTTGGACTTTCTGAGTCGAGGTTGGTAGTATGGAGCAATGGGTTTTTTGGGGGCTGGGAAATAGTTGGCTCTCGTTGGTTGGGGCCTGGCGTTTCGTTGGGGAGCCACAATTCTTGGTTGATCATAAGTTGCAGGGTTTTGGCTCATCTGCTGCCGGATTTTTTGTGGAGCAGCCACAATTCTTGGTTGAGGATGAGCGGCAGGGTTTTGGATCTGGGGTTGAGTGGCAAGCTCCTGATTATTCGCATTTCTTGGTCGAACTTTCACATAGTAATGGCCATCAAATTTAGACCCTTCTCTTCTAAATTAAAAAATAATTTATGTTCATGGTATTAATTTTTCTTTTTATTTCAAAATTTTAAAATTTAACCTACCCTTTCGCTCGATTTAATATAGCTTCCGCTGGACAATTTCCGCCTTTAACTTTTAAGTAAGAAGCTTGATGGGTGGTATTATGGTTCTAAATGAAATTAGGATTAATTATTAATTAATTTTAGCTTTTTTCCATACCTCAATACCCCTAGGAAATAATGGTGCTGATCTAACACGTAGTGGCCGTTCGCGGACAGTTTTCTTATGCCCGTATTCGGTCTAAAAAGTCAAAATAAAGATTTTAGCTGTTAGTATGAAGCTTACTTTATGCGTAGTAGCATCGTGGAAATCTCCTGCCGCTCCAAAATACGTTGATTTCTAGGAGGCTCTAGGTATATTAATAAAGTTATATTAGAACCTTCATTGAGCGCACTTTATCCTGTTTCATCGGCACGTAATCGGCTTTATGGCTGGTTTCTCCGTAGAATGGGATATCGCTGCTTAGGCCGCCGCGTTTTGGTCTAAATTATAATCATTTAAGAAGGGTCAAAATATGTTTTCGTGCTCAATTAATAAATGAGCTGCATCTCCTTACTTAAAGCTCTGCGCTGGCTTTGGAATCTTTAGATTGAAATCCGCTTTATGTGTTGTATCACTGTAAAAGGGTGGTAGGACCCGTTCGGCCGGGGTGGATTTTCTAAATTGAATTTTTAAAAGTTTTAATCCGTAAAAATACCTCCTTTGCGCCATCGGATCCTTCCAGGGATAGTGGCTCTGATATGTGGTACCGCCGTGAAATGGCACATTTTCCATTCGGGCTCTAAAAATAAAGCTTGATTTATTACTTGATTTTTATATTTTTAATTGAATTTACTCTTTAACTATATGTGATTTTATATTTTTTAAAATATAATATTTACTTGTAAGCACTAGAACTCTGATTTGGATTTCTTTCCGGTATCGAGTCCAAATCATCCCAATCCGCCGGATACTCGTCAGTAAATGATTGATATTCGCCATCATCTAGGTATCAAAAATTGCAGCAATCTGAGGAATTTCAGAAACTACCGTAATAAACATGATCTTGATCGTCATACGGTAAACTATCAAGATTATCGGCGGAAAAAGGCCGAATTGGGTAATCATCCTCGTAATCCTGATAAATCTCATCGACAAAATCGCGATCTGCATTTTCTTTTTTAGGAAAGCGCTGTCGACCCACCATTATCGAAATAACGACCAGACATCGCGACCGAAAGGACAGAATTTAGACATACACCTTTTTAGCTTCGCATCCTAGCCGCGCTCCTTTTTTGCCGGGCAACCGCTACCACGACAATCGTATTTTTTGACACTGGCATTTGTGAAAACATTAGAATGAAGGATTTATTAGGCTCGTTACCAAGTAAGCTACCTGAAACGAGAGAGAGAGAGAGACAGAGAAAGAGAGAGAGAGATAGAGAGAAATAGCGAGAGATAGAAAGAGAGAGAGAGAGAGAGAGAGAGAGAGAGAGAGAGAGAGAGAGAGAGAGAGAGGGGGAGGAGAGAGAGCTAGAAAGAAATAGCGAGAGATAGAAAGAGAGAGAGAGTGCCAGAAAGAAATAGCGAGAGATAGAAAGATATAGCAAGGTAACCCGATAAAAATTCGTACATCACAACTGTAATCTGAACTAGAGACACACCATCTTCTAAGAAACAGCGAATAAAACATAATTTTTCAGTGATCCTCATTAGTTAACTATCGTCGCCAATCCATTTAATCAATGAACACCATGATGTCGCGGGACGTGTAGTAGATGGCGCTGCTCCCTTTTTCGTTAGAGGTGTGGACACGGCCACAATCGGGCCCTAAACAAATTTATAAATGTAGTGATTATATAACTGGCCATTTAACGGAATTATTCAAAGCTAGTGTAGTTTATAATTTTATTTTACTTACATGCTCTTGGTTCCTCGTCAAAATCGGTCCAATCGATTGGGCGGTTGAGGATGAATGAGCCGGAGAATTTCCGGTTTTCACCGGTTACTGTTTTCTAAAGGTTTTTAGCATCATTAGCCGGAATTTTATTTTTATGTGCTCTTTTATAAGTTCTGGCATTTTAAGGCAAAATTGCCATACCTTAGCGAACGCCTTCGCCGTCTCGTTGGTGATCACCAGGCCGCTGTTGCTCATATAGAAGACTTGGTCGCCCTTGTTGAAGATGTCGTAGAGTTCGTGGAATAGTTCCTCCGATCCTTCGATGCGATCTACATCCTGAATACTAGGATTAAAAATCATAAAATGGAATTTGATTAGAGTCGTAAATTCTACGTACGCCGTAAAATTGAAGCCTCTTCAGATTCTTTATGATGGGCACTGTTAAGAATGGGCGGGTGTCGAACGAGCCGCTGTCGAGCTGAAAAAATCACGTAAATTTATATATTATAAATGTTTTACATAAAAATTTATAGAATTGATGGTGAAAAATTGCTACCTCAAGACAGAAGACGGTTGGGCGGTAGATGTCCAAAAAGTTGAAGGCGTAGTGTTCATGTCCTTGTAGAGGGTTGATCTAAATTTTTGCGTTTTTTGCGGTTCTTTTGCATTATCGGGGGTGGATGGGACAACAGTTTTTCTCATCTAAATTGAAAAAATCTTTCTACATTGTAATTGCTTTTTAAACGTAAAAACTTTACAAGATTTTGTTGAAAATACAAAAAATCTAGCAAAAATTCGACCAAGATTTTAATTTTTAGAAGTTTCAAAGTTTTTTAAATAATCTTGCATTATCGTAAAATCTACCAAGGCAATAACTAACTTATGGCGTAATTTCAGTACTTAACTGTACCTTTCTGGAGTTTTATAATGAAAAGTCATTTTCACAACCCTCCCATCCCCCGATAACGGTAAAGTACCCAAATTCTATAACTGCCTTTAACAAACCTTTAATAGTTTTAATAATATCGAAAAATTATTTAATTCAAGTAATACTTACATCTAACCTTCTCTGCTCCTCTTGATGCAATGCGCGTTGTTTTTCCAGCATTTTTAGGATCATTTCGATATATTCAGTGGTGAGACAGAACTAAAATTTAAAAAATTGGTTTATTAGAAAAATAAAAAATATGAAAGCCTGGAATCAACCAAATACAATTAATTTCACTCACCAAACACAATTCATTTACATAAAAACGACTTGTCACTAAGTGCAGTAAAGCGGGGAGGAGCTTGATATTCCATTTCTTCTCGCTGCAGTCATCTGTAAAATATGGAAAAAATTAAGGTTAGAAAAATCAGAAATACGGGTATCAAGGTGTTTGAGCATCTCCATTTCGTTGTCGCCGGCGTATTTCGGGCCAAATCTGAAGGCGTGCCACCGATTAGCCCCGTAGACGATCATCACGCTGGGATTTTTGAATTCCTAAAAAAGTAATTAACTTTTAGGCCCTAAACTTATGTAAAATAATATAAAAATTTTACCATGTTTAAAGTGAGTTCTACCGTATCCCTGGCGAGGTAAAGTCGATTTCTTAGCATCTGCTGATGTAAATACCTTAAAAATAAGGTCATTAAGGAACTGAAGCTATTTCTTACCAGTTAACCGTTTTGCCGGTTTTTACTTCGGTTTTGTGAAGCTTTTTGAGGACGTTGTGGAGGAGGAGATTTGATAGACGTTGGAGGTCGAATTCTGAAAATACAAAATCTGGTCAAAATCAGGTTTAAAAATTTTATAATTAATAAAAACTCAGGAAAACTTACTTTTAACGATCGGTTGTGGTTGAAAAATTCCGTCGCCAGGTTCATTCATGGTTGAAGCTTAAGATCTAAATCAATTAATGTATTTTATCAATTAAGATGTGTTACATATTACAAGTATGCTAATATGTAGAGAATTAACGGAAGAAACAGATAAAAAATTACGGAATCCTTAAGATGAGCAAAAATAAAAAAAGGAATTTGAAGCAAAATTTGAAATCTTAAAGAAGCTTAAAGTCTTAAGGTCTCTGAAACCGACCAAGTCTTAATACCAATTTACAGCTTAGCCAAAAATATAATAGTCTGCTGCTGCTGAGGATTACCCGTATGGAGTAATATCTAGGTCACCAGGTGAGTGGCAAATTGCCCGAGGCCATGCCTATCGCTAGATGTCTGTTTGTCTATGGGCAACCCCCCGAATCTTTCACTCATTTGCATATCAATAACGCCGCATAGTACGCTTTCTTATCAGTGCGCTACTATATAGATAAGGGCAGCCGCTAGCGGAAAGTATTCAAATTTTTGAATTTATTTTATTTATTTTTATTGAATTTGAATTTGAATCTACAGGGTGGCTGAAAAGTTCCCGCAATTTCTTCTAGCAGGTCAATAGACGGAAAATTCCTAAAATTTGGCTTAGGTAAGGCAACAGAAACTTTATTTACTATGTAATCAACAGATTACAACACAAAAATCCGCAAGAAATGTTCACGAATTTCACCAGCAGCTGAATAGAAGCGCGCAGGCAGCCATGGAAATTCCCGGCCATGGTCGCGCCCTCCCGGTGAGCAAGGAGGCGTCAATTTTTTCACTATAGAATCGAGCCGGAACGGGCAAAATCATCGTAAACTTTTCAAAAACGGTTAATAGAGGAGTCTTGGTCTATCATTCCCGGTTTCCGAGAACTTTGATGATTTGAGTAGGAATCTAGAGCCCCAGCAACCATTAAACCGTTTTCGTTCAAAAAAATGTAAAAATCGAAGTCAACGAGCATCAATATCGAGCGCTTAGGATCGTTTCAGAGCCATGAATTAAGCAATCTTTTAGTTAAAACGTTTTCACGCTTAAGCAAGACTGGACACCAGGTTTTCCGGCCCGTTCAACTATCACCCTCTGGGGAAAGTTGCAATCGGGTTTTTGCGGCTTTGATGTTTGGGCCTCCAACTCAGTGGATTCAATTTTTTTGATCTTTCGGTTTCGACCATTTTGTAGCAAAAGAGCTCAGAAAAACGGTCCACTACAGGGAATCCCTTAAACAGCCCTGGAAAGTGCTAGACCTCGGTTATTGTGACAGAGGGCGCGACCATGGGAGACAACTTTTCAAGGTGTATGCGCATTTGTATCGAAGCGTCTGGGAGAAGCTGTGAAGATTTATTGTGGATTTTTGTTTCGCAATTTGTTCTCTACGTCTTAATTAAACTATTAGTTACCATAAGTTTTTTACCTCATGAGAATTTTAGGAATTACCAGTCCATTTAACAGTATCAAGAAATTGCGGGAACTTTTCAGCCACCCTGTAAGCCTAAGCCTGAACCTAAGCCTGATTGAAGCCTAAGCCTAGGCCTAAGCCTAAGCCTAAGCCTAAGCCTAAGCCTAAGCCTAAGCCTAAGCCTAAGCCTAAGCCTAAGCCTAAGCCTAAACCTTAACCAAAACCTAAACCTGATTTTTTATATGTTATTAACTCGTATTAATCTTATAAACATTATTACCCTAATCTACAACACTTTTCAGCAAATGCCCAGCGGCTCCAATGAAATAAACGACATTCCCAAGCCAAAAACCCCATTTTTCTTGGAGGGCCTTCCGGACCAAGCAATCACTCGGGTTTTCCTGGCTTTAAATCAGACTTCAGCTATAAGATTACCGCTATTAAATAGGTATTTTTTTCTGCCTCGATAAAAAAACTCAATTCAGACGTATTAATCGATTATGCAAGCTAAACGCCCTGAAAATGTGCCGCCCCTTGAATCGTGGGGCGGAGATTTACGTGGAAATGGTGCGTAAGGAGCACCTCAACAAATATAAAGTATCTTTTCAGCGATAAACACGTATATTTCGATATTTTAGTATGACGACAAATTCCTGGTCGATGTTTGGTACAGTGCCCCGGAGAAGAAGTGCCGATTTACGATTGATGAAGCGGAGAATGTAGACGTCGATTTTTCCAGTATCATCTCGAATCTCGATACACCAGGTGGTTCTTATGCTAATTTTTTACAATTTATAAGCTTTTCAGCACCTCATGCATTACGACTTTTTGGAGATATCGCTAAATTAACGCAAATTATCCTTGAATTGGCTATGCAAAGGGCGCCCGTACGGAAACTATCACTTGTAAGTGGATTCTAAAAACTAAATACCTAAATTCCAGTATCGTCTACCGCCAATTTGCATAGAAGCCGTTCGGAATACGGTAATCGCAAATTCAAACAAGTTAAAAATATTTCCATTACGTTTTGAGGTACAGTCGGCCCCAACAATTTTGGTAACAGCTAAATTCAGGCAGAATTTGTTCGCGCCGAAGAGGAATCTATTTTTGGGCTCTGGGAGACGTTGATACCCGATAGGAGCGAAATTACGGTCTGAAAATCATGAAAGCTTTATGTTAGTAATGGAATTTCAGGCTAGTTGTATGAATTGCGATTTGACGCGGTATATGAAGCGGAAGTATCTACAGCAAATTTCGCATATTTGTTTTGCTCAGGTAAAAACAGAAATAGACTTTGTTCACCATTTTTATTAAAGCCATATTTTGATAATTATAGTTAAAGAAACATTCACCTCCCAATTTTATGAAATCGGTCCACGCCATAGCAGGCCTGTTTCCTAAAGCCAGGAGAAGCTCGCCCCCACCCCGGGGGAAGAGGACCTTCTCTGTTCCGGACCCATCGGCCGTTTGGCTCATTGGTTATGTGTTTCCTTGCCGCGCACATGGCCCGGGTTCAACCCCCGGCCGTGACAAGGCTTTTTGCTTTTTCATAAAAAGCTGGGAGTTGAATATTTCTTTAAAGTATTTCTTTCTTTTCTTTAAAAACTACAATTTCAGCCTGGCGAACTTCTCTCCGAAGACGGTGATGGCCAATTCTTAGAGCTTCTAGCAGATCGAAATAACGCCGGAAGGCCGTTGACGATAGTCAGACCTCCATTCAAAATACGAAACGCTACGGCAGAACGTTACGTTAAAGTACGTTTTTTACATCCATTTTTAGCTTTATTTAGGCGTCGTTTAACGGCAGAAACAAGTATTTATATGGCACTTTTCGGGTGGCTGATCAGATAGATGAAAACAGATTGTTGAGCTATAAGCTGGAAGCAGGTAGATTTTTGTTAATTGTTAATGAGAAATTTTTATAGTTCGAGAGGCTCGCACTCGATTTTCGAGGCCTCTCCTCTGTGACGTCTTCTTCTCGGACAACGAATTTTCACTTCAGTCGATGGGGTGGAGCAGCTAGAAAAAAATAAGGAAATTTATATAAATTAGTTGATTTTGCTGTGATTATTGTAATTTATGAACTCAAGCTTGTGCCATATTTTTGCATGTTTGCATAAATCCTTTCATTTTTAGGGAACGCAAACGAACGCTGGAGGCCAAATTACGGGTTACGGTAAAGAGGGGATTATGGTTTCTGGGGATGGTATTTAAGCTAGTGCTCCAGGAGCCGGTGTAAGCTTATGATTTTTGGGAGGGTGGTATGCGGATTAGTGGCATGAATGGACGGGACCGGAATAGCTATTAGTGAAAAAACAAACAACGATAATATATGTAATTTAGTGGGAAGCTCTGCATCAAATCGATTTAAGGGATTGGAAATCTTATTAAAACCTAGAAAAAAAATCCTTATTTTTACCTTTACAGTTTTAAAAAGCCATAATGCAGCTCTTATAGTTTTTAGAGGTTTTAAAGCTGGTGAAAACCCAAAATTGGCCCCAAATTGTCGAGGCGGGACCACAGGGGGCGATAACGTATGAAATCAGTTTTTCTAAATTCGTTGTTTTGACTTTTGTAGTCTATGGGGTCCATCAACCGGCTACTGTAGCTTGTAGAGCCCGAATTGGTGTAAGTGATCGGAAATTCTGAGCAGCTTCTTGCCTGGCGAAACGTTTTAATTTTTAGCGTACTTTTACGACCCTCTGGTTTGACTTCACCCCGTTATCACAAGTTTTCACTTGCAAAAAAAACTTTCCTACACGGTTCCTTTAAATTATAAGCCATGCTTGCTCCCGTTATCTCAAGTTTTCCGCTTTTCCCCCAAGTCCCGAATTTTTCGAGCTGCGGCATCAAAGAGCTTGTAGCCAGCAGCGGGTCTCCCCCTGCAGCCCATTTTTAATCCGGCGCCACCTGTGTGCCCCCACCAGATCTGGTTCAAGGTGAAAGTAGAGCACTGCCACATCCAATCTTGGCTTTGCCCCCCCCCCCCCTTGAAAATGGCATTCTATTGTTTGCATATTGCATCGAAGCCTCGAAACGGCCGGGGGTGGACACCGCTTCTCGGCCATCGATGTGCTCACGTATACATGGGAATGCGGGAAGGGCCCAGTGGCTATGGCTAGGGCCAGGGCCAAGGGCCATGTCTCCTTATCGAAGGGGGAAGGCTTTTGGTGTGGTGGGAGGGGATGTGGGCATTATTAGAAGGGTCTTCTTGCAACGACATAGCGCAATGCAAGCTCATGTTTATAGGGGTGCCTATCCTGGGTTCCAATTGGATCTGGACTCCAAATGGTTTCGAATGAGCTGAAGCCTACATTTATGGCAGGTTTAATTTTAAAGGAACTGGCAAGCTACGCACCTCATTTGAAGTACGCAACGCGACTGACATACGCAGCACATCCCAAATGCGCAACGCGTCTACACTACGCAACCTCGACGCATCGGACTTACCACAACGTATCGGACTTACGCATCGGCTCCATCGTACGCAACACAACAGCCGTACGCCAAGCATCTGGCATATGAAATGAGTCTGACATACGTCACGCATCCGCCCTACGCACCGCATCTGACGCATCTGATGTACGCAGCGCATGTTTGTACGGAACGCTTACATGCGACGCATCGGACGTACGCGGCGCGTCGGACATATGCAACGCATCGATCTACGCAACAATCACGATCTCGTCTTGGTTTTTTTGCCGCGAAATGTTTGCGTAGTTGATTACGCCAGGTAAAGAATGACGTGCACGTCGCGCTTCGCGGCCCCGGCAAAAGCTCCAAAGGCATGCCTTGCTCGGTCCTTTAAAGCGCTTTCGAACACGTCGACTCCTTAATTAAATCTTGGAATCGAAAGTTTCGATTTAAAGCGATCGTGCCAGAAATAAAAATGGCTCAAAAAACTTTATTTTTCAAGGACGTCTCGTAGAATTTGGCCATTTAAAGGAACTGTTCCCGCCCGCCTCGTCACCACCACACCTGCAAGCACAAGCCAGCCAAACCATCGGCGGGTCCCGTCACTTGGAACGGGTGCCTGGTTGCCCACACCAAGTCAGTCACCAGCCCTCATTCGCTCCCCCCCCCCCTCCTCGGCCCCCTTCTCATTCCATTCCATTCCTTGGAGGGGGGGTACCTCCTGGCTCGCGTCGCTCCTATTGCCGCCGCCGCGCGTTACGGCCGGGGCGTTACCATTCCTTTTGACTTTGCCACACTGCCATAACAACTGCTTTTCCGGGCATAGGCGGCGTCTCGATTCCGAGTTGGAAGGTTGAAAAATGAATACCCTACAGGTGGTGCGAAGCAAGAAAATTGGCAATTAAAGGAGTTGAGAAGGTAAAAAGTTATGGGAAGTCGGGGCACTAATGATATTCGAGGTTTATTGGATGACAGATTGACCAAAGGGACCGAAAGATTAGCGCCAGGCTAGCCGAGATCCTTTAGGGAACGGATTCTAAGGATTCGTAAGAGTAGAAAAAGAAAGAAGAGGGGAGGACAAGCGCTAACAGATTTTGAGCAAGAGTTTAGGGAAAACTAGCGTTGTTTTTTCAAAAAGAGAAGAAGGTGGGCTAGCAAAGATTCTAGAGGAAATGGAGCAGGTTGGCAAGCAAATATTGTTCACGCAGAGGAGGGCGCTCTAGCGGAGATCTTTGAGCACGAGGTGGTCAGGGTGGGCTAGTCGAGATTTTTGAGGAGGCGGCTTGCAAGCGGCTAAAGGTGCCGAGAAGGCAAAGATTCTATAAAAGGTATCGTGCGCGGAACGCTCTCCAAGACTATGAATTTTTTAAATTAAGATTACTGTAAAAATGGTACTGCAGCCATCATTGGAAGTTTGCCAAGTAGGTTTAGAGTGCAATTTGGGGGTACGGTAGCTTTTGGCTAGGTTTTTTTAAGATCGCGAAGCTAACAACGGTCTTCAAAAGGTGGATTTTTTAGAGAAACCTTTTCTTTAGTGGGGATTCTACAGTAAGCGGATGCTTTGAAACTTCTAGAAGGTACTGTAGTAATCGTTCGCATTCTCCAAGTCTTCAAAAGAATCTACAGTAAGCCATTTTCGATCTTCCTTCTCCAAGGCGCGCCACCAATGTCGCGCCGCCAATGTCGCGCCGCCACCAATCCATACTGGTTCGTGGTCACACACACGCAGCCAGTCCCACAAACCATCCCAGCCAACCTCACGGGGGTGTGTGGGTGTGTAGAGGGCCCACATCTGCCCCCATCCTTCCGTCCTTCCCCTTCCAATCCATTCCTCCTTCCGTCTTTCCCTTCCTTACTGTTCCACCGCCGTGACCTCTGCCCCCCCCCCTCCCAGCCAAGCCGAGATGGCCAGCCATACACACACCACGAAACGCGCCACAGGGGGGCGAGTCACAGCCCCCCAATTCCCTCCCTCAGATACAGACAAACAGACAAACACACAGACGCACACGCACACTCCATTCAAACCGTCCCCTCGCCTCGTCCCCCCGCCGCCGCCATCGCTCCTCACCCCCCGTGGCGTCCCATTACTCGGTTTATCGCCCGCAGCCTTCGTCCTCATCCTCGTCCTCACCCTCGTGCTCCTCTACCTCGTCCTCTTCCTCGTCCTCCTTGGTGGTGTTGGTTACGGGATTGTGGGGTGCGACAGGCTGAAGCCGTTTTTCTTGTTTTGGGCTGCCCGATTTTGTGCTATTTCGGTTTAATTCGGTGTGTTTAATTTAGTTTAAATTTAGCTCACGAAATTTGGAGAAAGCTTCAGGTGGCTGCTGCTCTCTGTATTACAGCCAAAATTTAATTATTTCGGGTCACAAATTTCAAATTTTTTGTCAAGATTTTCTGATGGCTAGTTTGATTTTTTAAAGTTTTCTCGGCCGCTTAAAAAATTATATACAGTTTGCCGTTGCACTCTCACTTTCTCGATTTATGGATCTCAAATTAGATCTTATCCTCTGATCCTGCACCAGCTAACCATGGTACACCCAAAAGATTACCATCTAGATTCACGGTTGCGCGCCAATCAGTTTTTATTAAATTTGCATAGCATTTCTTTATAAGCTATTTTCAATATACATCATAAGTAACCTAATTTTTCTTGATTTTAAAATTATTAAGCCATAAAATCTTCATTTATGTCGAAATCCGGCATTTTTGTGGTTTGGTGAAGTTTTCGCATCGTGAAGTTTCGACGAGAGTTGCGCGAGCTGCACTAACTTGAATAATGTTACCCAATTTTTATTTAATGTTTTAAAATTTTAAATTATTTCGAAATCGCGGAATTTTACGAAATTCGGTGACCACGGCGGCCCGTATCTCGACCCACTCGCCGGGGGACCCGAGTTGTGGACAGCTCTACGCGGTGCAATGCCAATGCTTGTACTTCCTTCTTCTTCAACTTCTTTCTCTGCCCCTTCTGTCCTCTCCCTCCCCCCTTCCAATACCACCTTCAGTCAGCACGGGCCGCGTTTTTTGTGTTGGGCTGGCTGGGGCGCAGCAGCAAGCAGTCAGTGTCGCGGCATTGGGTGTGCGGCGGTGAGCGGCGTTTGCAAAGGGCCTTGATCCAGGTGGCCATTTTGGACGGGTCAACCCGGCTCTGTCAGCCTTTCCGCTTGCAGCTTTTGTCGTTTAATTGCGGGGCTATAATTGGCCATTTTACTGTTAAAAATGTTATGTTTCTTGGATCACCTTCCGCCTAACAATTTTTACCTATTCACGATACCTTAACCTCGCTTCGAAACCAGTTTTCACCAATTTTTATTAATTTCGAAATCTATATGATTTGTATTCTGTTTTTCTTGATTATTAATGCTTCAATCGATTTTTTAAGAATTTTTAGCGAGTATTTCTATCAAAATGACTTTTTTGACCAATAAAACACTGCAAACACTTTTGAACTGTAATTTTTCGTGCTCATTAGTGTGTCCATAGTTTAGCCACGGCATCTAGGACTTTTAACCGGCATTAATCCGTCACCCAGGTTTTTTCAACGCTTTACGGGGTTTCAAAATGCAAGTTTTACCTAAAATCACCTTTTTTGCTAAAAAAACAGAATGCCGATTTTTTTAAATTTTCGATGTTCCGGAGTGCATTTATGTATTTTTCCCGACTTGTAACAACCGGCAAATGCTTTTAATGTGTAGATCTAAAATGTTTGAAATCTTTCAAACGTAAAAATGTACCATTTCGTGCGGAAAATGGCATGTTTAACCTACTAAAAACCCTATAGAATTTCTTGGCTAGATTTTTTGTGTTTTCGGTGATGCCATAGATTTTCCATAACTTCGAAGTCCCTTTAAACCAAGTCCAAACTCCATGAAACTCAAACCAAACCCACGCTCCCATCCTCCGTTCGCCCACTTCACCGACACACCCCAGTGACCCAGCCCGAGGCGTGTGAGGGTGCCACACACACGTCCCGCTCTTCCTCCCCTCCCGCTCTTTCTCTTCTTTCCTATTCCACACACCCATCCTTCTCTCGAGTGCAAGTGAGTAATAAGGGGCATCGCCCTAGGCCGGCGCCTCGCATTTGGTGGCGGCGATGCTTCGGCCATCCCAACCATTCCCCCCTCCCCCATCCCGTTGCGTGTTCTCATTAGCAACCCTGGGGTGGCGCACGGTTATGCTCACCCCCGGAGCTCGAGCGGCTGGATCTTGCTGTCTGCTGCTCAATTTTGCAAAATAAAATTTGGCAACCCGAATTTCAAAAAAAACCCGGCATTCGATAATACCGAAAAAAAAAAATCCAGAAAATACCGAAATGCCAAAATTCCAAAAACCCGAACCCTGATAATCAAAAATTTCCAAATTCGGAATTCCCGAATTCCGAAATCCCCCAGCACCGGAAACGCCGAAAACTGATAATCCCGAATTCCAAAATACCACATTCCCAAAATACCGAATTTCAAAATACCGACTACCTGAACCCTAAAATTCGAAACACCCCGAACGGCATTTCGGAATACGGGATTGTGAGCGTTCGCGATTATGGTATTCGGTATTTTCGGTGTATGTGTCGCTGTGATAAAAATAATACCGACAAATTCCTTGTTCTCATTAGCAACCCAAGAGTCCCGCGCTTGTGCCCTCCTCGCCGATGTCTACTGCCCGTCCGCAAGGTGGAGACAATTGGCAAAACAATAACAAGATTTTATTCGTTCCGTCACTAGGGGGTGGAAATCGTTAGGGAATGGGGAGGGGGAGGGTTGGTGGTCACTCAAAAACAGAGGGGGGAACGAGGTGGCTAGTAATGGTCTGCGGGTCTCCAGGTGAGTGCGGGAGAAGTTCTCATTAGGCATGGCCGCCGGCGGGTATTCAAGTTCTTGTGGCCTTGTTTATTTTGTCTGGAGAAGTACGAAGATTACTGTATTAATTCGGGCAGATGAATTAGGATGGTTAGAGAGAGCGCGAGAGAGAGAAAGAGAGAGAGAGAAAAGGGGAAAGTGAGAGAGAGAAGTAGAAATATAAGAAGCTATAGGTGAAGCGAGAGGGTAGATAACGAGCTGTAGAGTGAGTAAGAGTCAGAGAGCGCTAGCGAGTGAGAGACAAGGAGAAAAAGAGCTAAAGAAACCAAGAGACAAAGCGCCCTACCGAAATAGCCAAAAAATCTGCCGCCGTTTTTAAGCTTTTCCCCATCAACCACCGCCTCCAATATTTTGGAATATGGCAATCCGCCCAACAACCCTCCTGTCTGTCTGTCTGTCTGTCTCTCTGTCTGTCTGTCTCATTCCCTCCCAATCCCTGTTTGTATGTGTGCATGCAATGTGTTTGCGAGTGCGTGGCTGGCGCCGTGGCTGTAGCACCCCGCGCCCCCTTCGCGTCGGGTTGTTGTGCGGCGCCCGCGGAATGGCAGTGGTCGAATGCTCCATCCGCCATCCACCCCGTCGGGTCGCGACAACTCTTGGTTTACCCCCCTGGTGGCTCGGAGGTCGGTTCCGTCAATAGTAAAAGAGGGCCGCGGGTCCGTCCGAGTGGCCGGCCCAAGCAGCGTTCCCCCACCCAGTCTGCTCGACACCGCCAGCAGCTCATTTCATCGCCACTGCCCACCCCCCTACCCCCGTCCGTTTTTTTCGCAACCTCGCTCTTCCCTGCTCGGCCTCCTTGTCCTCCTTGTCCTCCTCCTCTTGCTCCTCCTCCGTTCCGCGACACTCCTATTCCGGCATGGCCTCGGGTGGAACACGCTGCCCGTTTTCGGGGTTTTCGGGGTCACACACCTTTTCGGCTCCCAGGTTGCCTCGAATCCCTTACTGCGCATCACTAGCGTTTTCGTATTCAAATTTTTTATTGACTTTTCGTATTACCGCAAAACTTTTTGAGAAATTTTTGAAGTTGTTTGATTTTTTGAATACTACGGCTACAAATTTTATTTTTAGGCTTATTTCTATTTTTACTTTTTAATACCCGCTAGATAGGAAAATAGAAATAGCTTACTTTAGTTAAATTTTCATAACTCCGGCGCTACTTTAAATTTCTGTTATTTCCAGCTATTTATGCTCACATTTGAAAGCCGACTTCAACCTCATGCCTTTAAATTTTTGTTGCATAATTTAAATAGTTTTATTTTAATGTTAAGGACATTATGACGTGATTGAAATTTTTTAGCATTTTTAGTAGATTTTCGGGTTAAAATTGTTATGATTATGGCATTTTTACGTTTGGCGTAATCATCAAATTTTAAAAATTCTGTACTATTTTAGTACGATTTTTTAATTTTACACAACTTTTATTTAGTTATAATTTAAGCATATTTTACGTTTCGTGGAAGCAGTGTTTTTTTTATTCAATACAGTACCCTCCAAAATTTTCGCGATTTTCGCCAATGAATTTTATCCGATTTCTGCCAAAAATAGCATTTTTCGTTTTTACGTTTTAAATAATAAATTTTTGATCATACAGTACGATTTTTGCAATTTTCAGGAATTTTCGCGACTCCAATTTCTCTCATTTTTCACCCGAAACACCGGGTATCTAATCTATTGCTTGTGTGTGTTCTCAGGGTTGACACTCTACGCGAACACCCCCATTCCTTCTTTTTCCATTGGCCCTCCCCTAGCGCCAGTCATGATTTTTGTCACTTTTGCGTGGTGGTCTCGTCTCACTGTGCCCCCCCGGTCCATCCTTCCGTCGCTCGGTCGGCCCGGGGTCTGTGCCACTTTGGATTGTTCAGCCAGAAACAATCGACTTCTTTTTGAGTCTTTTCGAGCAGCCCCTGCCCCCCTTCACCCCACTGCTGCACTGCCCGCCGGCCACACCGGCCACCACGCCGACCAACAAATTTTTTCGCTGCTCCCCTCGGCCCGGGCCCGGCCCACTCTCCATTCTGGGGCGACGGATTATTGGCATTGACAGCACGGTATTGCCTTTGGAGGGGGGTATATTTTGGTATACTTGCGGGGAAGATGGTCTTTCAACAAAATTCTGAACGTAGAAAGTGGCTTGGCTACTGTAGCTGACCCGAAATTTTGAAATCTAATAAATTCTAGAATGCTAAAACTAGCGTTTTTAGTTAGTGATGTTCCTTTTAATCGTCATTTTAAGAATGACAAGTGTCATTAAAGAAGTTATGTTGAAAATGTCATTAATGTGCCAAAAATCTTAACTTCAAACGCTTATACCCTGAATTCTGACGGATTCGTAAAAGGTGTAATTTTCCGAGCAAATTGGCTTTGGATACAGTATCAATCATCATCTCCTCTCCCTCTCTCTCTCTCTCTCTCTCTCTCTCTCTCTCTCTCTCTCTCTCTCTCTGTCTCTCTCTCCCTCTCGCTCTCGCTCTCGCTCTCTCTCACTCTCTCTTTTCGAGCTCACGATTACTCGTACTCACTTTGTCTATCGGTTACCATTATTTTTCTCTTTTCCTTTCTTCGCTGCCCCCTAAGTATCACAACTTTCTGTATCTCTCTCTCTCGCTATCTCTCTCTCTCTCTCTCTCTCTCTCTATCGCTCCGAACCCGATTATTTTGATATCTCAACTCCAACCGCTTCTGAAAATCTGGGAAAGGAACATTTAGCCATCCAACCCCCCCTCCCTCCCCACCATTAATTAACCTGGTCGATAGCCCCGAACCCCCCCGCCACAGATATTTAATCCATTGCCCCCAGTTTCCTCCTTCCCCCAATTCCTAATAGGCGCCGGCTGCAACTAAGCGGGTCCATTAGCGGGGCGCTGCCGTCGGGGGGCAGGGAAGAGCCCTCCTCCTCCTCCTCCCCGATGGCGGTGGCTCCTCCTCGAGAGCGATGGCGCCGGCCCGGGTTTCGATTCGGAGGCCCTGGCTCTCTAGAGGACGGCCGAGATGGCTGTCATGAAGGGGGGTGTCCAACGGAAAAGAAAAAGAAGCCCGTCCAGGGCAGAGTTGCTTCCGGAGATTATGGCCTTCTTCCCTCCCCCTCCTCCCTTGCCGTCTGAATGCTGTGGAGCATCGCGGATGCATGGAGCTGTGCCGTGTTGGTGAGGCCAACACCCACCCACTCGGGGTGCCGTTTCAAGGACGAGGCTCGAAGCTTCTCCTTGCAGGCCGATAGACACCACCACCATTAATTATAGGAATAAAATCTGACAAAAGCTCAAAATCTACGATTTTTACGCATTAATGATAAATTCCGGGCTCTAAAGGGGCTTATAAGGCAAAAATCTATAGCGCAGCCTTTAAAATCGAGGAATTTTTGTGTATTTTTGTGCTTTAAAGTTGCAAAGACGTTCTGATAGTTACTTAAACTCAAATTGACGAGTTTGACGCGTTAATGGGATGGTATTATCATTAAAGATACACGGAAGGCAAAAATCTAAAGCTAACTCGAGACGGAGACAGGCAGTAACTTGATTTTTTGCGTGTTTTAGAGATTCCGAAACTTTCCGGCAACGACTCCGAAATGATATCATCAATTTCGACCCATTAACGTGAAGCTATAGGTTTAAAGATACACGGAAGGCAAAAATTCTATAGAAAAATGGCCTCAGGTGGCGGCAGAATCTTCATTTTTGACGTATTTTCCAGTATTTCGGGATTTTTTTCGGTTGACACCCAAAGCCGAAGGGCGTTACTTTGACGCATTAATGAGAGGTTGTCGCACTCTGGTCTGAAAGATAATAGGATACTAAGTACGTCACCCTAATTTCCGCAAAATTCCGGAACACTCCGACATACTGTAGCTGACTTGCCCTCATATGATTTTCGACCTTTCAGCCACCGCTCCCCTCATTTAGCCTCAAAATTCATTCACCCATCGCCAAAATCTTGATGAGCGGCACGGGTGGGCAGGCCGGTGTGGCCACCCCACCAACACACCACACGCTATCGAGCGGGTATGGGGATGGGGTGGTGTGGTGTGTTGCGAGGCTGGGGCCGAAAGGAGAGTCGTGTCTCCTCGGTCCTTCTCCTTCCTTCGGCTGCTGTGCCCCGAATTAGTGGTCGCCGTGTATGTGGCAGGGGCATGGAGAAGCGGTACTTATAGCGTAACGGGGGGGGGGCATCAAAAATGTCTCGACTATTTTGACAATGTCATTAAGTGGAGCACGGAAAATATACTGCTGGTCTGGCCTGAGTCGTCGCCCTGTGAGAGCCGGAAGACCATGGAGAAGCGGAACTTATGACTTAACAGGGAGGAAGAAATAGTGAATTACGAGCATTGCTATATCGAAAAATAGACAACCTTAGAACAGCAGCTATTTTTCAAAGTTTTACTGTGGATCCTTGCCTTACTCGTCCCTTTATGGCTTATAAACTTTGCAGCAACGTCTCGCTTTCTCCTGTTTCCGGCCTAGGGATACCAAAATGCTGCGAAATTTAAAAAATACTTCATACTCTCACTGCTATCGTTGTGTTTTCCAGATTACAATAATGCCCCATTTTTCCCTTCCAGGTCCCTTCAAACCATGTCAATTACATGATAATTTTTTTTACGAAATCTGCCTTTTAAAAACCAAAACCCATGGGCCCTCCAAGAAAAATGGGCCTTTTCAGTCGATCTCCCTGGATGTTTTTGAGGCAACTAATTCGGGGGGAGCAGCGGCAGGGGAGGGGAGGAGGGCATCCCTCCCCGGCCCGATCTACAAATTGCTTTCATAAGGCACCCAGATTGATCCCCTTCTTCTTCTACGGATGGCACCTCGGGCTATAATTTCCCAGTGGCAGCCCCTGGGCGGGGATTATTGATTGGATTGGTGTGGATGGGTATCAAATAGGGGAGACTGGCGGGAAGTATTGTTCATTAATGCTTGGAAAGTTTATCTCAAAAATTGCTAGACATCTGTTAATGATAAGCTAGTCAGTAGCTATCAGATAATACCACTGAATACCCGGGTTGCTTGTTTATTTTGTATTATTTTATTTTTTCGTTACTGCTTGCCTAAGCCTAAGCCTAAGCCTAGGCCATGCCTACAGTACTTCTAACCTTTCTTAATAAGTTAAGAACCTTTTTCGATGCCCTCCATTTTTTTATCTGTTGTTAGCTGTTTGAATCCTTACAAAATGTCAAGCTTGAGTACGGTTATTTATAGGTTTCGTTTTTTTTCTTAATCATATGTATTTATACACACATATTCGTTTCCTCTCTCTATCTAGCTCTCTCTCGCTCTCTCTCACGCTCTCACTTGCTCTCACTCTCTCTCTGTCTCTCTCCTCTCTCTCTCTCTCTCTCTCTCTCTCTCTCCTTTTCACCATTTTTAGCTATCCTAATCCTCACAAAATGTTAATCTGATCCCCTCGCCATTTCGTGTTTTTCACTTTTTCGTTTTTCTCTTTACCTGAAAAAACCTCAACACTACTTCCCACTCTTAACTGCTACCTTTCGGGATCCCCATTCGGTTGGGAGTGTTACCCGGGGGTCCGAGAGTCCCATGAAGAAATGACGCATTGCTTTTTGCGTGGCTTCTCCCCGGCGCCCCCCTTTTCGGCCGATAGGTGCGGTGTCGAACTACTCGCGCCTTCCGAAAAGAAACACGTTGCGCTACGAGAAAGCGAAACTTTTTGCTGTAGTGGGGTTAGAACAACGTTTTCCTGGGCTCTGGGATTACTGTAGGGATCATTAGAGGCTTGTATATACCTTGAAAAATAGTAGAAATATGTTTTTGATCGCAGGAAAGCAATATAAATCTGAATTTTTGGAAGATTTTGGAGTTGCTAGGGGTTAAACGACAGTTTTTTGCTACCTTACCCTTGGAAACATTTATATACCTTTCTGGGTTACGGTAGGCAGCTTAAGGCTACTGTAACGTTAGGTTAATAATATATTTTAAGGGATGTATAATATGATTTTTTATTAGTCAGGCTTAAACATTTTTAGCATTTAAATAATTCATTTTCCTTTGCAAAATTCAGACCTAGGTCCCAGTCCTCAGACCTTTTTTGCTCTAGGAAGACAAAAAAAAGATAGGGTCCGCTAGAATTCTACTAAAAATCATTTTTTTTTGCAAGATTTCCATATGGGTCCCGCGGCGAACCTTCCTTCTTCGCATTTGGAAATCAAAAACTAGCGAAAATCTGACAGAAGTTGAATAAAAAACATTTTCTTACAAAATCTCCACCTGGTCCCAACGCGAATTACCTTTTTACTCTAGGATTTAAAAAAGAGTTAAGCGCTAGAATTCAGTAATAATAAACAATTTTTGCTCTTGCAAAACTCGCACCTCCATTCCACGACGAACCTATGGCCACCACCCCCATCCCGTCCCCAGCCCCCTCCCTGGAGTTCCTTTGTCGAGGACAAAGACGAGGGCCCCATGGCAGGATGCTATGCGACATTGCCCCCCCCCCCCCTTCCTTCGTCTCGGCGGCGGTGGGCCACTCGTTCCTCGTCTTGGCCCTTCTCGTCGTTGGCTGGGCCCTTCCCCATCGAGAACAGCGTCCAGAAAAGGGCCGTTGAGGAGGCGGAGGATGGGGAGACCCGCTCCTGGTCGTCGAGGCGAGTGTTTTGGGGGTGGTGGTGGGTGGATGGGTTGTGGGCTGGGCCCTTGTCGGGGTGGAACGGGAGCCGATGGCGGGTTTGGAGGAGCAAGAGGTTGTTATGCTTATTGGAAATTTTGGGATTGTTAGGGTTACGGTAGGATTCAGGAGCTGTCAGTTCCTGTATCGTATTTATTCGGACCTAAAGGTCTTGGAACCTTTAAAAGCTGATTCTCAGGAGAGCTTAGGTATTCGTGTAAGAGCACGAAAGCTACCTCTTGCTCACCACCCCTTTTCCCTGTATCTCTTGCTTTCTATAACTCTTTTTTCCTTTCTCGCTCTCTCTCTCGCGCTCTCTTTCTCCCTCTCTCTCACTTTCTCCCTCGCCCTCGCCCTCACCAATTGCGATACTCGCTCTCACGCTCTTTCGATCTCTGGTTCTCCCACTAGATTTCGCTATCTCCAGCTCAGACTAGGTCTCACTCTTTTGCTCCTTTTCATATCATCTTTTTCTCACGTTTGTAGCGTTCTCTCTCTCACTCTCTCTCTCTCGCTCTCTCTCTCTCTCTCTCTCGTATCGCGTTGCTCGCGCTCACTCGTTCTCTCGTCTATATATCTCAGTGACTTGCTCACTCTCGCCTTACTTGCAACTCGTTGTCACGCTCCCTTTAAACCCATGGAAAATTCATCAGATTCTCTCAATGCCACATGGCACCATCCCTTTAAACCACCTCTCCCCTACGATACCTCCCCCTTCCAACCCATCCACCCCCAGAATCGGATGGCCATCCTCAAGATCCTCCACCACAGCAGCAGCATAGCCCTTCTCCTCCTCCTCCTCCTGGTTTGGGCCCTTGGGCCCCCTCCCCCCTTCCCTTCTCCTCCCCGGTTGGCGTTGCCTGGCCTGGGAAATGAGGGTGTCGTCGCCACGGGCCCGCTGTTTGCCCGCCCTTGCATTCGGAGGAGGGCTTGTGGCTCAACCAGCCCGTCGCGTGGTCTACTCCCGGGTTGTGTGGCTATGGCCGTGGCTCTGTGGCTCCGGCTGGCCCCCCGCGCCACCCCATCCACGGGGCTACTGCGGCGTTTTCGTGCTATTGAGCAGGAGCTGGGCTAGTTTTGTATTTATTGGGGAGCATGAGGGTTTAGGAGGGTCGATTACTGTAGGAATGGTGTGGTTTAGATGAACACGTCGGAAAAGCTCAAAGTAATTGCCCTTTTTGCCTTCTCAAGCATTTTCGAGCCACTTTTTTATTGGGGAGCAGGAGGGTTTTGTATTGTGTGTTTTACTGTAAGAATGGCGCCTTTTAGCTAAAACCCTGCTTGAAAAGCACCAAAAATCAGTCCCCTTTTCCCGCTCCCAAGTTCAAGCTATCGAGCACGAGCCGCCCCACTTTGGGTTTTTTGGGGAGCATGAAGTTTTGGGAGGGACAGATTACTGTAGAATAATATAACCGTAAACAAAGCAAATCTCTAAGATCAAAAACCATATTTTTGACTTTACGGTCCCTTTAATAGCGTTGTTAATTTTTTAAATGCAAATTATCCCAAAAATTGATGAAATTTGCAACGATTTTTGATTCGTTTATATCATTAAAGTTTCTAACGTTTTCCATACCTTTTCGTATCGAATTTTCGATTTTCATATTTCCATTTCCAGGGCCAAAGAACAACGTCTCAACTTGGGATGTCGGACCAGTTACTACGCCTTTTATACGCCCAACAACTCGCACAGCAACAGTCCACATCGCAAGGTATGCAAATTAACCATCAAAATTTATTTTAATCATTTTTTTTTAGCCGCCCAACCCCCTCAAAATGCTAATCCACTGCAGAATTTGGCGGCCCTCTTTCAGAACGGGTTAATGGCTCAGGTAGGAATTTTCAGCAATCATGATAAAATTTATTGTAAATGGCGTAGTTTTAAAAATTATGAATTCGCTAGTAACTTTTTAAAAATATGGAAATACTGTGGATTTACAAAAATTAATGTGTTTTTTTTTAGCCAAACATGCTCCAAGCCTTTATGCTGGCCCAGCAACAAGCCCAAGCGGCTAATTTATTAAGTATGATGCAACGGGTAGGTATTATACTATTTTTTAAGATTATAATTGCAGTAATTTGTATTTAATACTATAGTACCGTATGCAAATTTCAGGGCGATTTGAATAACGGGTTCCAAAATCCCTTCGAAATGCTGAATCGATTGCTGGCGCGGAAATTAGCAAGTGGGTCGAAAACTATATAAAAATTATGTATATGGATTTAATGTATTTAATTATATTTTTAATTTCAGATGACAGCACTTCAAATGGTAATTCTTCCGCTTCACCGTCTACAAATGATACAGATGGATCCTCAAACGACTTAGAACCCGGAGAAGTCCCAAAGAAAGCTACGGTAATTTAACCCATTCGTCAAAAATTTATTTTTTTTTTTAATTCCAGAAAACCCCTCCCAAGCCCAAGTCTAAGCCAGACCCGAAGCCACCTCCAAACCCAATGCTCGATTATATCATCAAGAATTCTGGGGCTATCCTCGGGAGTCTTGGCAAGCGGCCAGCCCCTGTCGCCCAAAATGGGGCACCGGAAGTGGATTGGAGCAAGCTGCTCGGGCTCCAGACCGCACGAACACCTGCTCCAAGCAAGAGGAAGGCGAAGAAGCCACAGAAAATTGTGATGGAGGAACCGGAAATGTCGATGGGACGCTTGACGCCTATTGACGAAGATACTAAAGCTCGTCGTTCAGGTGTTCCTGATATTGAGCTTCTAAAGAAGACGTTAACCATAGGGTTTGTTATATTACTATATCCTCATTAAATTCTATATAAAGATTATGAATAGATTTATATAATTTATACATACATTAATTTTTTGTTCTTTAGATGGAGACGTCAAACTTTTGTCCGTTCTATCACAGCTTCTGGAGTCCGTGGAGATGTGGTGTACTATGCCCCATGCGGAAAGAAATTTGGAACTTATGCAGAAGTTGTTCGGGTATAAAACTAATTGTCTTATCAAATTTAAATATATTTTAGCACCTAAATAGACTGGACAAAGCCCACGGCCTCACTCGAGAACACTTCTCGTTCTCCTGCAAAATGATGGCCTTCCAAAACCGGAATTAAATTAAATATTAAGTTTTTTTAGAAAATCATGAAAATGACTGCCGAAGAAGTGCAAGAAGAGATTGCCCGTTTGAATAGGCCAAAACCCCCGAAAATCATCCCTGAAAAAATCCCGAAAAAGCCGAAGAAGATCAAGGAAGAGGAGAAGGAGGAGGAGTTTGATCATGGGGAAGAGGTTTGTTTAATAGGATTTGAAATAAACTTTATATATTTGTAGTTTGTCGAAGAAGCTATTAAAGATCTAGACGATGCGAAGGGTAGCCGAATCCCGGTAGATGATCTTCAGTTGGATGAAATTCGGGTACGATACATTTTATAATTGATAAAAATGTTCTAATTTTTATTAATTTGACTCTTAAGATCTTATATTTTGATTTTTAGGCACTTCCCGATCTCGCACGTGTCGAAGGCCTCGAACTTAAAGGAAATGGCTTTGCCGACGCATTGATGGTGTACGAATTCCTTCAAAACTTCCGGCATGTCTTGAAAATTGGTATTTCCGACGTTTTAATTCTTTTAATTATGGTTTAGAGCCCCAACAAGTGCCCTCTTTGGATGTACTCACCGCTGGGCTTGCTGGTGATGAAAAGTACCGTACCACAATATTTACGGTATTTTGAGATTTTTGTTATTAATACTTTTTTTTAGTTAACAAAAACCCTCCTAACCCTGGCCCTCGAATTCCCAGGATTTCCAAAACACGACCCGAATGAGCTACGGTACGTTAATTTCCCAAAAAAATCAAAAAATCAAATTTTTTAGCAAACAAGCCGGTGAGCTCGAGCTCTCGCGCGACAATTTCTCCGAAATCATGCGAATGTGGCTTCAGACTCGTAAGAAGCAAGGGATTAAGGTATCAAAAATTCCAAAATTTTTTAACCGGGATTTTAGCTCTCTGAATACCTAGCTGATGCTCACTTTGAATCGATTTCCGGAGAGAAGAAAGCGGAGATTTTGGGATTTATATGTAACGAGTTGCTGTTTTGCAGGTTTGTAATTTTCCTTAAATGTTCTATGTTAAATTTTAGAAATATTATCCGAGAAATCGATTCGAATCTTGAAGAAATTTCAAAACTCAGGGGTGAGAGGTGGATGAGGGAAGGAAAGGTAAGATTTCTCAATTTTACAAAATTTTTGATTCTCTAGGTCCGAGCCCTTCGAGGAGTTCAAACGAAGAAGGCCAAGAAGAAGGAAAAAGTAAAGCAGGAAGGTGATGCTCCGGAAGGAGAACGACCTGAGAGTCCAATGAGCGACCAGTAAGTTTAGGTTTCCACAGCTGAACTCAATTTTTTAGCTCCCGCTCCCCATCCCCAGCCGCTAAGAAAACCTTTACCCCTGGAATTGGTCAATGTGAGGTGTTGACTGAAGAGGTACTTTAATTCTCAAAATAATTTATCAATTAAATCAATTTTAGGAACAAAACAAAACGGTAGAGGAGCTTGAGGACCAAATCGTAGGTCTGAACGCGGAGGCCGATGAAATCCGAGGGAAGGTGAACGTGATTTGCAATCGCGTCAGGACCTTCCCGTTGGGTCAGGATCGGTTCCATAGGTATTTCAAATTATTAAGTAGCTTATTATATATATTTAGAATTTATTGGCAACTCCCAACTGTCGATGGAGTATTGGTGGAGGGTGTGGAAAGTGCCGCCAAAAACAACGCATCTGTGAATTTGAACGAGACGTGCCAGTTTGATCCGGTTGGGGTTACAGGTAATTTTTAAACTAATCAAATAGTTATCTGATATATATAAAATTGAGGCAAATAAGTCTAGTAAGGAATTTTTAAACACGCTCGTTTTTAGATCCCGAAAGCTTCATCCATCCGGATGTAATTTCTTGTTTGGAGGATACTATCGATGCGGTAAGAAAATTTCCCTATTCTGAATTTTGCGTTTAGGTAATTGCCGGAAAACCGGATAAGAAAAAGCCAAAAAGGAGAAGACGCCTTGAGAATCACGCGAAACGAGGCTGGTGGACGGTTGCTGAGTAAGTAAACATTAAAACAAAGCCATTAACAGTAAAAAAATTCGTAAAAATCAATATATAGCCATTGTCTTAAAATATATAGAATTAAATTATCATTTAGAAATCACCTAAAACCCCTTCGTGACTCCCTTCATGGACGTGGAATTCGAGAACGAGCTCTACATCGACTATTGCTCAGAGACTCATTCTTGAAGGAGCAACACTGGGCACACTGTAAGTTTTTTTAAACTAAAAAATGGCTCTCAAAAATCGATAAATTTAATTTATGCTTTTCTTTTAGTGGACCTCACTCCCGTCTCAACCCCATCCGACCCAAAAACCCTCAGCGAAGAACAAATTTTCCGAGCCGAACGCGCACTCCGCGAGCTCGAAAACCGCATCTTCGATGCGCACCTCCAAACGAAGGGCTGGAAACCACCGTTCGAACCGTTTGACCAACCGGATGAAGAAACGAGCCAATCAAATTGGGTTGATGAAGTCCCTGATGTTGCTCACCTCGATCCGATGCCCAACATGGAGCAGCTCAGAAAACGGCTCCTAGAGGTTGAAGAAAATACGGAACCCCGGTATTTGAGGCAGGATTTTTATGCTGGGTAAGCATTAACAAAATCTTCAAAATTCCTAGTTATCATAAACGGTTTCAAAATAATTTTATTATTTTTTTTTAGTGAAACAATCTCCATCAAACGCGTCATGGGCAAGGACCAAAACAAAAAAGCTAAAATCGTGGAAGCCGACCCACAACTCGACGTCTCTGATGAAAACCTCCAGATCGTGGAGGCTGAGGAGAAAGAGGAGAAGGACGACGAAAAGGAAGAAAAGGAGGAGGAGCACGAGGACGATGAGGAGGAAGAGGGGGAGCTGTGCGAGATTTGGAAGCAAGCTGTTCAAGAGGCTACTACCCCGGCTTCGATCGTGATTTTGGCACAGGTAAGGGATCTAAAAAATGGCAGTATTAAAAAATCGATGGGGAGTTCGAACCAAAAATAAAGCAAGAGAACAAATGTAAACATTAATATTATAGGTGTTGGAGCAAAACATCGCTTGGGAAAGATCGGTGATGAAGGCGGCATGCCAAATTTGTCATACCTCGGATCACGATGATAAGCTTTTGTTGTGTGACCTCTGCGAGCTAGGATACCATTTATACTGCTTTAAGGTAAGCTACAATCTAAATCTAAAATTATTTATCCAATTTTTAGCCGGCGATGGACAAAGTGCCAGAAGGGGAGTGGTTCTGCCCAAAATGCAAGGAAACCGCATCCCGGAAACCGACTTGCTTACTCTGCTCTGACCACAAGACCCCGATCTACAATTGTCAGAAGTGCCACGCGTTTTTCCACACCGAATGCGCCGGGGAGCCGACGCCGGAAAATCCATCGACCTATAAGTGTGCGGCCTGTGAGGGAAGAAAGGTGTGAATTATCTTATAGCGACGGAGGCCCAGTTTTAAATGATTTTTTTTGCTATCTCCCTTCTAATTCTAATTTTCAGAAATCCGTCCGCATCCTCGAGCGTGAACTTGAACCTCGTGCTCCCTCGGAAACAGGCTCAGAAGACACCCCCGGCGGCCGAAAACCCCCAAAGAGGAAACCAGGCTCCGATCTCATCATCTTCCCAGCCCCCATGGTCGCCGAGTTGGCCAAAACTATGCTGGATGAGCTTGAAGCCCAAGAACATTCACTTCCGTTTTTGGAGCCAGTTGATCTGAAGGCTGTTCCGGATTATTTGGATGTCATTGATCAACCTATCGATATGCTGACAATGCGGCAAAAGGCTGATGATGGAGAGTATCCTACTGCTGAAGACTTCCATGCTGATGTTGAGCTCATGTTCGCGAATTGCCGGAAGTTCAACGAAGACAAATCGCCGATAGGGGCCGCCGGGCTTGCGTTGAATCGATTTTTCTCGAAGCGGTGGCGTCAGGTGCGGGCTTTAACATTAAAAACAAATAATTAAAGATTTTTAACGGGATGAAAAGCAAAATTAAAAGTTTACGATTATTTCTTAATGTAATTTAATGTCTTTTGAATTTAAAATTTAGCAAAAAAGGATTATTGTTGTAATATGTATCTATTGTAAGTATTTTGAATTAGTCTTCTTAAATAATTTTGGTTTCTATTTTTAGGAATTAGTTATTTTAGACCCAATTTTAAGCATTTTAAATAAATCTTTTAAAGCCTAAAAATACCAAAATTAAATTTTAAGTGTTTTAAGCTTTTAACGCAATACTACAAAGGCTTTTTAGTCCAAAAACTGTAAATCAATTAATTTATGAATTTTCCAGGTCCGCTACAACTTCTGCAAACGCCTGAAGCGCCTGAAGCCCTCCTACTAACCCCTTTTGATTTTACCCTAATTTTTGTACATAAATTTGAATATAAACTCCCAGAATCCACGACACCCACGATCTCTCGATTCCTTTAATATTCTCCAAATCGAAAATGGGTTCATTCGACCGGTGTTTTCCATCCCACTTTTATCTCATTTTTGCCGGTATTCGAGCTGCCAGCTTGATTATCTTTTATTAATAATAATTGTAATGTTTTTCTAATTTTTCATTAATACATTCGATTCCAAACCCTGGGTTCAATCGGTTTTTATAAAATAAAACGGCGTTAAACTTCAGATACCTCTCCTATTTCTTTCACCCTAGTTGTGTTGTGTGTATTGTTGTGTACTTTCCACTTTCCACTGATTTTTTCGGATAAACTTTATTCAATTTTTAAAATGACTTCCGTACATAGTAATACTGCCAATTTCACAGATGGGGATCATTGTTTCTTATAAAGAATCGTACTCTTACTGATCGGGATATATCAAAATATTTCATACAAAGAAATCACCTATTAAAGGCTGTTGACACCCAAGAAATGCGAGTTTTAGAAAGCAGGAGAATAGGCACTTGGCGGTTCGGCTGAATGCTATCTAATAAAAATACGGGTTTTCTGACGTATCTAGTTGTACGGTAGGTAGAGCTGGTTTTAGCCACTTTTAGGGTTCCTCAGATGTTGAGAAGGCTTCTGTATACAGTAATTTAACGGAAAATTTAGTATTGAATACCTGATATAAGCGACGACAACGCGGAACGGGCGCATTTCGTACTCCATATACTGCTCGGCGGTGATATTCACCTGGTCTCCATCCATTCGGTTCAGCAACGTTACGCAACAAATTGCGGCTGAAAAAAATGGGGTTTAAAGGGCTTTTGAAGGCAAAATTATTTTTGTCGAGTTTTCGAGCGTTTAAAGGAGCTGTGAAGGCTACATGCAGCTAGTTTAGGGCCGAGGCAGCTAATTTATAGCCGAACCTATTTCAGAGTGCTTTTTTTCGTATTTTATGCCTTATACGCCCCAGTAAAAATGCCGACAATTCAGATGTGACTGTATTAGATGTGTCACACTTCCTCTCTGGCCTAGCCCTATAGTAGTTTTCATGTTTTGTGCCTTGCGCGTCCCTTTAAAATCCACTTTCAGCCAGCTTGGACTATTTTAGACGGTTGTTAGTGTTTTCTGGGTCATTTTATGCCTTACATGCTTCTTTAAACACCTCATAAAGCCAGATTTAGATATTCTAATTTTTTAGCAGCTTTTGAAAGATAGCTCGCTCAAAATTTTGGCTTCCAAATTCCTTTAAAATCTATTAAAACCAACCCTTCACTCCTGCGCGCAGCGTCGTCGCGGAGAAGCAAGTGCTCTCCATCTCAATGTTACGAACCCCGAGCTCGTTCAGCCGATGCAAAAATGCGAATTTCTCGTCGGCACCGTAGTTGCAGAAGAACCCGTCGAGGCGCATTTGGCCTAAAGTATCACTTAGAATAAGGATTTTTTTATTTTCTTACCCTCATAGAAATCATCAGCGCACAGGGTCTTTCCCTCTGCATACGGGATCGAGAGTTTGACAGCGCTGGCCTTTAATGCTTCTCGGATACCTTCGTCGAGGTGGGTGGGTTTTTCGACCTGAAAAATCAATAAAAATCAAAACAGGGGTGAATCTGTAGGTTTTAAAGGTGTTCGAAAGGTTGAGCTTATAGCAAAAGTTAAAGTTGTTCTAACGTGAAATCTAGATTTTAAAGGTATTTTCAAGATGCTGAATCCCTGGTATTTCAAGGTGTTAGATGGCCTGAAGCTGTATAAACAGTTTTAGAATGACAGAAACTCGAAATGTCCGCGAAATTATCTGCTGTCCGTGCGCCTTTAAAAATGCCTTCTGCCTTCGTCCCAAAAATTACTTACCCGCTTTCCCTGGATATACATCACATATTTATCCGTCAACTCGCCGTTCATAGCTCCATTCGAGATGACTACAGTACCCGGCGCCACTCCAATACCCCCTAGAAAAGTTGGCATTGATGACGAATCAATCTATTTGCCCTTACCGCTAGTGCCGAGTCGGAAAAAGCTGACATCACTGGCCCCGGCGTATGCGAGCAGCTTCAAGATCTCGTTGAGCATGACCGAGAGGGATGGGGTGCCGATGCCATGCTAAAATAATCATTTTTAATTGCCATTTTTACAAATTAAGACAACTTTTTGATTTTTGAGTGCTATCGATAAATACCAAAAGTAAAAAAAAAGGCCGCAGCTCTGTTTAGCGGAGCGGGAGGTCTGGGGGAGCGGACGCTCTAGAGAAGGGAGTTTTAGAGGAGCCGGAGCTCTAGAGGAGCTAGTGGTCTACGGGAGTTGAGCTCTAGTGCAGCGGGAGGTCTAGAGGAGTCGGAGATCCAGATGAGCCCGAGCCCTAGAGGAGCCTGGAGTCCAATTTTTTTGGAATATCCTGTATTTATGAACTTACATTGGCCCACAAAATAGGTCCAGTCTTGTAGAGAACATAGCGATCCGAGTTTGACAAATTTCCCGAAGCCGCCACTCCAGTCTCCTTCGAGAACAGCTCAGCATAAATCTGGATCCGATGCCCGGCGCCTCCGGTGCAGACGAACTTTAAACTGGGGATTTAAAACTAGGAGTAAAACGGTTACCTTGACGTCGCTGAACTGCTTCAAGTCGGTGGTCTGTTTGCCGAGGCCGAAATGGTAGAGTCTATCATCGCCGGTGTTGCTGGCGAGGTGCTCATTTTGGAGGCGAAGATCGTTGCCGTTCATCTGGAAATAAAGGAGTTTGAAGTGAAACGTGGCTAAGAAATGGTCAATATATTACTTAATAAATCAAAAAATAGTATACAAAATACTGAAAAATAAAAATGAGGATGAGTATGAGCTCCTGCTCCATTCACTAACACTTAAAATCTTCGCAATTGGGAATTCTGTAAGTTTAGTAGCTCATATGTATAGAATAAAATCGGAAACAGAAAATCCATGAGCACGAGCTGACTGTTTAATTTGACGGATACTATCAGATAGAAAATTGAGATATCCTAGGCTAAAATTGAAGCAGAAATACGGTGAGAACGAGCGCTTGCTCGCTTTACTAACTCCCATAAGTTGTTAAATTTGGCATTAAAAGCAGATGCTGTACGAGAAAAATTCCTGAGCATGAGTCTATTTCGAAAAGTCTAAACTCTGTTACCTACGAGGATAAATCTTTAAAATTCAAGAGAATGAGCTCTTGCTCGCCCTAATCTCAAAATTTTTTGGTGCCGTAGGATCAAAATCTGAAGATCCTATAGCATAAAACTGAAAACCAAAACTTCGTAGAATGAGCACGTCCTCATCTTCTTTCCGAAATTTTAAATGTTAGGGTACTGTAGGATAACAAACTTAAAACTGAAAATCCAGGAGAATGAGCTCCTGCTCACCCTGCTCCCAAAATTTAAACTCGAAAATGACCCGCGAACTCCTCCCCCCCCATCAACCGGTCACAGTTCCGTCCAAATGCCGACAAAACCCCAAAAAAGGTGTGAAATCGGGGGGATGGCCGTATCTTTCGCGATACGAGCCGAGGATGAGGACGCGCAAAAAAGGGAGGAGCACCAGCCCCCCGCGGAGAGCCCCGGCGACTGTCGAGAGATCAGATCAGATCACAAATTGAAGACAACCTCCCGCCTGCGCAAACAGAGGCCAGCCAAGGAAAAGAGCCGAGCATCTCTAGAGGCTATAAATATTGCCTCTAGAGATTGGATCTGCTCTACCTTCTCCACTACCTCTTCGCTTCTTTTTCTTACCCTCATTCTCCGCCCCACACTACCTCTACCTTTCCCTCCGAGGGCCTCGTATAAAAAATAAGCTCTCAGCGCCCGGACCGAGACCTCCGGCCCCGGCAATTTTTTGATTTTTTTCGAGCCCAGGAGGAGATTCAAAACACGAGCATTAACGTGAAAAGGCAGCGGCTGAATTCTTTTGACGTACGGAATTTCAAGGAGAAGAGGGAGCACGAAATAAAACCAACGAACCAGGAAACGACGCCCGGGAACCAGCTAGAATTCAGCTGTTTGCCCCGGGAAAGCATGAATTTTTATGGGTTGATAAGGGGTTTGTATTGCTTTGGACTTTGGGGATTGCTATTAGCAATGAAATCAGCTTTCATTAAATTTAAATACGCTCAAAAATGGAATAAAAACGAGTTTTACGAGAAAAACTGTCCGTTTTAAAAAATAGAAATATAGATCTAAAGTTTTTAAATAATGAATTTATTATAGAAATTCACCTATTTTCTGAAACTTAAAAACAACGAAAAGCTTTTGAGAAGCAGAGATAAGGGAAAGAGATACCCAAAAAAATCTAATAAGGCAAAAAACCTACTTTTTTTAATAAAAATTGACAAAGTAAGGCTGTAGGGGTAAAAATTAGCTATCAGGTCCTTTTCGAAAGCCGAAAATCACAAAACTCTACTCTAAAGTAATTTCTAAAAAATTCTGGATTTTTTAAAGCGATATAACAGTTCCAGCACCCTTTAAAAGTACGAGCTTGTACTTTGTCGGGACGCCCCGGAAAAGAGCCAAAAGAGAAGCCGAGTTTTTTTTGGCCGGGTGTCGGACACTCATCGATTCTGGGAGGAGAGGACCGCATTCTGAAGGGGCCACGCATCACCCGACCACGGCAACCACGAAAAAGAGAAAAAAGAGACTAGCGGGCCCGGAAAGAGAGCTCTTTTCGGGGTTGTTGGCCCATCTACTGCTAATTGCCTCCGTTTTCCGCGTGTCTCAGAGGTGTCTCTAGGGCCCAGGAAATCAGCTGTATCTACCAGATATGAAAATAAGGGGTTTTGAAAATTCAACAAGCCTAGGAAAATTTAAATCGAAGTTTTGCAGACTTTAAATTTATTTCTCCGTGTTTGTCTTGTTTTAGGATTTTGTCCAGGGCTCTAAAAATCGGGTATCGATAAAACATAAAAACACAAAGTTTTATCAAATTTAGAATGTCTAGAAAATTTAAAATTCGTCTTGAAGGTTTTTTAAAACGATGCTTAG